>JAUELO010000023.1:352654-366754 GCA_032357855.1 Amphibolips quercusostensackenii
AAAAAGTTGTTATGATAATTTTATTGGGTGTTTAAAACACGTTTTTCTTTCTTTGACTTTTTTCATATCGTGCGTTGCTTGGCTTAAAATGTTCATTTTCATTTGTTTTTCTGGATTTTAAAAATGCTATAACTCCGGTGATTTTTTTTTTATCAGAAAAAGTCATTAGGATAAATTGTTCGTCTTTTCTAACACTACTTATAACCGTACATAGAATGCTTCAATATTGAAAATATTAGTCTCCAAAATTTTCAAAACGTGCTCACTTTTTGAATTTTTATCCAAAATGGCCGGCTAACGAACTTGACCTTTAGTTTTTGACACTTAAAGTGTATAACAAAGGCCAATCTAATAGATAAATTTTTTCAAAAGTTATCGTGCTCACAGACAGACAGACATACAGACAGACACATTCATAAAAATCTGTTTTTTGAAAATGCTCTAACTTTTTTAATTTTTATCCAAAATGGATAATTTAAAATAAAATAAAAATTTTAATTTAAAATTCAAATAAAACTTGAAAAACTTTTTAAACTTTTGTTTCCGAGTTGAAAGTTCTTGAAATAAAACTTTTAAAAAATTTCAAAATTTCAAAAAAAATTCAAACTTTTTTAAAATTTCTAAAAAATTTATATGCATACATTGGTAATTAATAAAAATCAAATTAAAAAACTTTTTAACTTAAATATGTAATGTAAATCGAATGTAATTTTTTTTAAGTATTATTTTTAACTTTTTAGTTTTAGAAATGTGTAAATAAAAATTGTTGAATCTTGATGATTTTGGAAATCATAAGTCAAGTTTTCAATTTTAAATGTTTCAAATTAAAGAAATTTCGAATGTGAAAATTAAAAACTCTTAAACTTTAAAGATCAAGATTGATCAACATTTTCAATTTTGGAGATTTAAAATTGAAATTTCATCAATTTTCACGACTTATAATGTAAAATTCTTTAATTTTAAAGGCTTAAATTTGAAAAGTCTTGAATTTCAAAGATGTTTAAATAAAAATGCTTAAATTTGGATCAATTGAAAACTTTTTAATTTTAGAGGTGTGTAAATAAAAATGGTTGAATCTTGATGATTTTGGAAATCAAAAGTCAAGTTTTTAATTCTAAATCTTTCAGATTAAATAAATTTCGAATTTAAATTTTTTTTAATTAAAAAAACTTAAAACCATAAAAAATATTGGGGTAGAATTAATTGTGATCTAATTTTAAAACGTTTTTTATTGAATGTTCTAACCATTTGTTTGACTCCCTACCGTTTTTAACATCTATACTTTGAATTTATGATTTTTCACAAATATTTTTGTCTTTTTTCTACAGATAAGAGGGGATGCGGTAATGTTCTGACGCCTTGCATCGAGAATAGCAAGAAGATAGCCAAATGCTATCAAGACCATCCTAAACAGGCTTTGAAATGTTCTCCCCTGGTTGAAGAATTTTCAAGCTGTGTGGATCAATGCCGTATGCGGATTCTCGCCAGTCGGTGCTAGTAGATCATGATTTTGAATTTAGTTCTTCTTACGCCATTATATATTCCTTCACTGAAATCGCCACGAAGTTGATAAAAACTCAAATTTCTCTGATCCAGATTGAGGTAAAATAATATAATTATTTCGTCCAAACTTTCAGTGAACGAATATTACATTCACTGAACAAGACGTTCGGGAATTTGTAATAAAGTTTTAAATTGTTACAAACCTACTGGTTATACATATTTATCTCCCGATTGATGAGTCTTGTAAATGATAAAAATAAAGCAGAAATATCGTTTATCGTTTTAGAAAGTATTTTTTTAATTTAAATCAGTAATCATCAGTTTAGAGAAAAAAATCCTTTTCATTTGTGTTTTAAACTAGCAAAAATAGCGCGAAACGCACAATTATTACACGTTTTTTATTTTGATTTGCTAATTACCAAATTAAAATATATGCTTCAGTTTAAGGTAATATAAAATATAATTAATAATTTGAGATCATTTCTTCTTGTTAATTTCGAATTGAGAGCTTTTGAAATTTAAGAAAAATGCATTAAATGATTTTTAATTGAAATCGTTCGAACTAAAGATATTTTAGATAGGTAAAATTTTGAAACAGGACAATATTTCGAATGGAATGAACAAGAAATTAACTTTTGTCTTTTCTGAATAAATGCGTTTAAAAATTGGAAAATTATTTTTGGAAACATTTTCAAACAGAAGCTTCAAAAATTTAAAACCTTCAAACTAAAATTTTCAAATTTTGACAATTTCTTTAAGAAGATGTTAAAATCTCCAAATTTAGTGATTTCGTATTAAAATTTTAAAGGACAATTTCAAAACGTTAAAAATGGAATATTTTGCGATCAGAATTTTCAAAAATAGATTATTTAAAATTCAGAGGAATGAAAATTGTATTATTTCTAATTGAAAGCATTCAAAATTGAATGATTTAAAAGTGGAAACTTTTGAATTTTAATAAATTTAAATTAGAAAGTATTAAACTTTAACAATTTAAAATTGAAAATTAAATTGAATATTTTAAAGTAAATGCTTCTGAAATTCTAGAAATATATTTTATTAAATTAAAGAAATTATGATTCAACATGAAAATTTATTAGACAAATTTTTCTAAAATCAGAAAATCTATTCACCTTTATTTTCACCGTTCAAAATGGAAAATTTTTAAATTCTAAACCTTTATTAATTATTGAATTATTCCAAAAAAAAACGTTCGAAATAAAAAGCAATTTTAAATGGGAAGTATTAAAAAACAAAAAAATTTATGCTCCAGAAACTCAAATAAATCTGAACTTCATCTAAAACTAAAAGAAAATTTATTTGAGAACTATTGTGGTGGTAAAACTTTTTTGTACTCAAACCCTTACAAATGTCTGATACTTTAAGTAAATTTAATTATTTTAAAATTAACAAGTTTTACATTTTTAATTATACTTTTCGAAATTCAACCATTTTAATTTTAATTTGAAATTTTGACAATTCTAAAAGTGAAACTATTAAAAATTAAAGAAATAATTCAGTTGTTGAATAGAAAAATTGTTTTTTTTTTAACCTAGTTTAAAATGTCATCAAAAAATTACTGCTTTTATAAAATTAAAAACTTCAATTTGTAAGATTTCCAATTTAAAGTTCTGCAGTTTTGAAGAGCTGCAATTGAAAATTCTTGCATTCAGAATTTATAGAATTACAAATTATTCCATTTTTAAGATTCATATTTAACGGTATGCAATTTTTAATAATTTTTTTGTAATCGTTCAATTTTGGAGATTTAAAATTGAAATTTCATCAATTTCCATGACTTATAATGTAAAATTCTTCAATTTTGAAAGCTTAAATTTGAAGTCTTAAATTTCAAAGATGTGTAAATAAAAATTCTTAAATTTGGATCATTTTTGAGAATAAAAGTCAAGTTTATAATTCCAAATATTATAAATTAAAGACATTTCAAATATAAATCATCATAATTGAAGAATTTTTAATTGAAAAAATTTAATTTTGCATAATTTTTTTATTGTAAATTATTTAAATCATAAACCCTTCAATTTTAAAGACTTACAATTCAAAACTTTTTAATTTTAGAGGTGTGTAAATAAAAATTGTTGAATCTCGATGATTTTGGAAATTATAAGTCAAGTTTTCAATCCTAAATCTTTTAGGTTAAAGAAATATCGAATGTAAATCGACTGTAATTTTTTTTAATTTAGCGAAAATTTTAAAAGTGAAAAACTCTTAAATTTGGTTGATTTTGTAGATAAGTCAAGTTTATAATTCTAAATATTCTAAATTAAAGAAATTTCAAATATAAATCCTTAAAATTACAGAATTTTTAATTGCTAAACTTAAAATTTGCATAATTTTTAATTGTTTAAGTAAAAAACTTTAATTTTAAAGATTTACAATTGAAAACTTTTTATCATTTTAGAGATATATGAATAAAAATTCTTAAATATCAATGATTTTGAAAATCATAAGTCAAGTTTTAAATTATAAATTTCTCAAATTGAAGAAATTTTGAATGTGAACCGAATGTAAATTTTTTAAAATCAATTGCAAATTGTGAAAATTAAAAACTCTTAATTTTTAAAAGTTCGCAATTAAAAACCTTTCAATTTTAAAAGTGACTAAATAAAAATTCTTAAATTTTGGTGATTTTGTAGATAAGGTCAAGTTTATAATTCTAAATATTCTAAATTAAAGACATTTAAAATATAAATCATGAAAATTACAGAATTATTAATTGTAAAAATTAAAATTTGCATAATTTTGTAATTGTAAATTGTTAAAATAAAAAATCCTTCAATTTTTAATATTTACAATTGAAAACTCTTCAATTTCAGAGATGTATAAATAAAAATTCCTAAATCTTGATGATTTTGGAAATCAAAAGTCAAATTTTAAATTCTAAATGTTTCAAATTGAAGAAATTTCGAATTTGAAAATTAAAAACTCTTAAGTTTTAAGATTTGCAATTGAAAACTCCAATTTAAAAAATGTTGAAATAAAAATTCTTAAATTTTGGCGATTTTGTATATCAAAATTGAAGTTTGAAATCCTAAACATTCTAAATTAGAGAAATCTCAAATAAAAATTATCAAAATTACAGAATTTTTAATTGTAAAACTTGAAATTTGGAAATTAAAATAAACATTTGAAAACCAAATGTCGTTTTCAATTCTAAATATTTCAAATCGAAGAATGTCGCAAATAAAGCATCAAAATAAAAAATTTTCAATTTTAAATTATAAAAATCAAAAACTCTTTAATTTTTAAGATTACCATTTAAATTTCTGAAATTTTTAAAATACAGAATTACAAATTAGGTAGGTTTCAAGAGTTTTATTTTTAAAAAATGTAATTCGGAAGTTTTTTTTTTAATAGTTCAATTTTAAAAATTTTAATTGAAACTTCTTCAATTTTACCGATTTTCAATGTCAAGTTCTTCAATTTCAAAGATTTATAAATCAAAGCTCTTGAATTTGAAAGATATATGAATAAAAAATATTAAATCTTAATTATTTTGTGTATAAAATATGTAACTATTTTTTTCTGAAAAATAGTTTCTTTTGTTGGGATTTTTTTTACTGAAAATGTAACTATATGTAACTATTTTTGTTGAAAATTCACTTTTTGGTTGAAAATTAATTTTTTTATCTAAAAATTGAATTGTAAATTCTCAAAGTTAAAAACTCTTAAATTATAAAGATTTGCAATTGAAAACTGCAATTTAAAAATTGTTTAAATAAAAATTCTTACATTTTGTCGACTTTGTAGATCATAATTAAAGTTTGCGATTCTAAACATTCTAGATTACAGAAATTTCAAATATAAATTATTAAAATTACAGATTTTTTTATTGTAAAACATAAAATTTGGAAATTAAAATAAACATTTGGAAATGAAATGTCGTTTTCAAATCTAAATATTTCAAATCGAAGAATGTCGCAAATAAATTATCAAAATAAAAATTTGGAATTTTAAATTATGAAAATCCAAAAACTCTTCAATTTTTGAGATTTACCATTCAAAGTTCTGCAATTTTGAAAATATAGAATCACAAATTAGCCAGGTTTCAAGAGTTATATTCTTAAAAGATGTAATTTAGAAGTTTTTTTTTGAATAGTTCAATTTTGAAGATTTTTTACTTGAAAATTCTTCAATTTTACCGATTTTCAATGTCAAGTTCTTCAATTTTTAAGATTTATAAATCAAAGCTCTTGAATTTAAAAGATATATAAATAAAAAATATTAAATCTTGATGATTTTGGGTATACACCATGTAACTATTTTTTTTTTTAATAGTTTCTTTTCTTGGAATTTTTTTAAAATTAAAAATGTAACTATTCCAATTGAATATTCCATCATTTTTGTTAAAAATTTACTCTTTGGTTGAAAATTAATTTTTTATCTAAAAATGCAATTGTAAATTCTCAAAGTTAAAAACTCTTAAATTTCAAAGTTATGTAAATAAAAATTCTTAAACTGGGATCATTTTGAAGATCAGTCAAGTTTTCAATTCTTAATCTAAATTATTAACTTTTGAAGCCTTAAAATTAAATGCATAAACTTCACTTTCTTTCATTCAAAACTCTACGTTGAGAAATAGTTTAACTTTGAAAATCTTCCAGTTTAAAATATTGTTTTTGCCTTTTCACTTTAATTTAAAAAATTTCAAATTAAGATGTTTTCAACTTAAAGTTCGAATGAATTAAGATATAAATACACATTAAAAACGTGTTTGCAGTTCGGCTAAGACGATAGTCAACTGATTCTAATAAAATATAAAATTGTTATTTATCGTTTTCTCAAGTATATTTCAAATTAAATGAGTACATTATTAGCTTAGAGGAGACGAAAATGTTTTCAGTTTTCTTATAGTAGACACACACTTTCCTCAGCTCTTATGTCTTTCCCACAATGTTTCGTTCAAAACTTGCGTTCAACACGATGTGAAAAAAAAAATTAAATAAGAATCTATCATCTGATTGCAAAGCTGCCTTTTTCCGGATAATTTCTGACTTACAAAAATAGTTTTACACTCCTAAATAGCAAGAGAATTTACTTTACAATCAGATTAATATTTTTGAAGCTTTCTTTTAGATTTTTCTTTTAGATTTTTCTTTAAGAGGCACAATACTTAGACCAGACTCTAATTTAAATGTGATGTCTTAAATAGACATAAATATCTAGAACAAACCCATATAATTTTATAAACTTATGTCCTCACTTTCAAGTGAATAAAATATATTTCATGTTAACGCTAATCTCCAAGAATGTTAATGTCAATGCCCAATATCTCACACTTGTGCGATAAAAGAAAGTAGGTCGCAGTTATTAATCACAAAACCTTTTTCCGTGGTCTGATTTTAGATTAAAAGGTCATTTACTTTCTTCACAATTTTAGGGCTAAAGCTTCTTAAATTTAAACTTTAAACCTTTGTAAACTCTAGCATTAAATCCCCATTGTTCACAACTTTCTAGGTAACACCAAGTTCTTGCGGCTATATTCTATTTTAGGATGCAAATTTCGGGGAGAGACTATTTCTGTTTCGATTCGCGGACGTGACCACTATTCGACTAGAATATAGTTAACCTTTAAATGCCTAAGAATCGACTTATAAAACTGATTTCGCGGTTCTACTGATTAAAAGATTATTTTCTTAATTAAGAGGTACAAAATCGACATTATACAGCTAATTTCGCAAATATTCGATAAATATCATATATTCTAGCAGTACGTATTGTAAATTGTGATGGAGATTTAATATTTATATACAATACACGCGCAACCGATATAAATAAGGATGATTATTAACATTAATCTAAAAGTATAACAAAACTATACAATGCAAAAGGCCTTAAAAGCAAAGTATAACCAAAATTAACCATAAAAACCGTTTGATAATTAAGCAAAATAAAATACTAGTGGAATTAGTGAAAAGGGAGGGCCGAAAATGATTTAGTCGCTTTTCTTGTCGCCGCCCGACTGCAGCATTTTTGAATGCTCTTCATTCAAGCGGTCGTATTCTTTCGCGAGAGAGTCGGCCTGGGCTTTGATGGCGGTTTTGTCCTTCTTTTCCTTGGTTAATTCGTTCTCGAGATCGATATTCTTTGATTTCAGTTCTTTGATCTGAGTCTTGAGTTCGGATACGGCCTTGTCGTAAGCTTCGTTGGATTCATTCTGGGCGCTTTCTCCAGTTGTTTTCTGAGACAAGAGACTTTTTGCCGTGGAGGTTGCTGACTGAGCTTGTCTCATGGCAGCTTCGCTCTGGGCCAACAAAGTAGCTTGTGCGGAAATCAAAATCACGAGACGTCGGATCACGAGACTCAAGAAGAGAGCAAATCCGGAGATGTAGAAATTCCTCTGAGCTCGGAACAATCTCATGTTTCCTGAAAATTCAATGAAGAGATTTAAATTTAAGAAAATAAATCCCGAATTAATCAACATCTAAATTTTGCTACGAAATTTCATTTACATCTTCAATATATAAAAAGGGAGAGCTGATAATTCTGAATTTTGAGAACTGTTACTTGTAATTCTCGCAAGTATTAGTTTCGCAGATCTGAATTTCCAACTCTCACCTCGATGAGCCTTGCTTTTCCAGTTATCTTATTATTAATCAACCACATAACTTTCTTGTCCCAGGCTTGCCTTTCATTATATGTAGATTCCAATATTTGGGAATTTTTCTCGTAAGACGCTGATAAACTGATCACTTATCAGTATCTCAAAGAAAAACTTTTTCTTCGCTTAAGTGAGGCCGGTTTGGATATTGGATATATATGGGAACGTTAAACTTTTAGACTTATTTTAAAACGCCAAAATTATGAAATCTGCGGTATAACGATTGGATCGCGTGCCCCGTACAGCAAGTTCGGCGCACCAATCAGGAACGAGCAATGTTTCTAATTGGCTCGCGGTAATTATTTAATATCGAAATAATGTTTAATATTAATATTGGTAACATGGATGTTAAGATAAATAGTACTAGTGATCTAATATTTTAAATTAACGAATATGTAATGCTGGACTTGGAGAGAGAAGACAATCTCCTAATTTTAACCACATCGCGGACACCCCAATTTTCCAAACATCCAAACAATCAGGTACCTCGTGGGAACAACGCGCCAATCCCCAGCCAGCTCCTTTCTGATTGATCAATTAGCAAGGAGTGGGAGAATCGGCGACAAGACTCCCCTTTTACTCGATTCCAAAATTATAGTTTTAAACAATTTAAAGCTAGAAACAATAAAAATTGAACAGTTAAATTTTGTATAAACTGAACACTTCTTAAATTAAAAGTTTAATACTTTTTATTTTGAATAAATTGAAAATCCTTATAAAACTTCAAAATTATATTTCAAAATCTTGAAAAATCTACATGTTTTTTTGAAATTTTTTCAGAACTTCTAAACATCTTTTAAACCGATTTGAACTTTTCCTAATTTTTTTTAAATCCTGCCAAATTAAAAAAAAATTGCTTTAAAGTCTTACACATTCATTTTTGACAATTTTGTCAATCTTTTTACATCTTTTTTAATATTCTATTGAAATTAATTTTTTTAAATAAAAAATCATTTTCAATTTCCCCACGAATCTTAAGGAAATGTTTTTTCTTCTTTTGAAGCCTTTTACAATTCCTAAAAGGCTTATGAATTTTTTGATCGAAATCAGCAAAAATCTATATTTTGTTTCAAGTTAGGCCGTTGGCTGCTTGCATCGAAATTTCAGTACGAATTTTTACGAACAACAATAGGTGTTTAATTGTTACTTATACATCAAAATTCAACAATTTGACTTTCACATTAGGTTTTTTTTTTAATAGAACAGTTAAAAATGTAACGATCAAAGTATAGTTTTTTTGTTTTGAATATTTGATTTAAAATTACTGATTTTAAATAAACAGTCAGATATTTCTGAATATTAAGTAATTGTTCTTTTTCCTAATTCAAAAATCTCAAATGGAATGGTTGATAAATGGAACATTTTAGACTGAAACAACATTTGAAATTTAATAAAAGCGTTCAATTATGAATATATTATTTTGGAGTTATTTTAAAATTGAAAAAAATTTATAAAGTTTCAATCAGGCATCTACATTTGTTTAACTAGTAAGACTTTTCAATTGCAACAACTTAATTTTTAACGTTAAAATCTGGAAATTCTCAAGTTGTGAACTGATTCTAAATCGTCTTGTAAAATCAATTATTATTCCCTTTTTAACCCTGAAAGTGCAGTTCAATTTTAAAAATCATTAATTAATTTATATTCACAGTTAGTCAACTAAAAATATTTTTTATCCATAATTTTCTATTTCAAACGCTTGTAATTTTAGTCTTTAGTCTGTAAAAAGTGGACAATTTTTAGAGCGAAGTCGGACAGATATTTTTTTTTAAATTTGTAAAATTTTCGGTCAAAAAATAAATTCACTATCATTCCCCGGTTTTTCTGGTCTGGTGAAATTCCGGTTTCAAAATGTTTGTAAAACCTTTAGAAATGTTTTGCAACCTTTTTAAAACAAGTGTACACTCAAAAACCGAACAACGAACCCTTGAAAAATACGTTGTATGGCCATAACGCATTCTATTTCTGAAACTGAATAACCATTGAAATTTTCAACTAATAATTTTTATAATTTATAAGTTAATACCACAACAAAATGTATACTTCAATATTCTATATTAGTGGAGAAGTTAAAAACTTATAGAATTATTCACAATATTAAAATCTGTACATTGCTATCTATAAAATAATTGGTACAGACTACAAAAAGTGCCTTGAAATCTCTTCACTTATTATGTAATAAACATAAGATAAAATATATTTTAATAAATAAAAAACTTTTCCGTAGCACCTTTTTCCTAAACGAGATGTCTTTTTCCTAAACGAGATGTTTCTTTCATAATAGAATAAAAAATTATAATTACTCTTCGCATTTCAGTAAAATTACTGTTTTAAAAGCAAAAAGAAAAATAATTCAAATTCTTTCGAATCTATTAACATTCTCTAAAATATTGCGAATCCTTTGAAATATTTTGAAATCCCTTTAAAATTTCTAAAGCTCTTGAAAATCCCTTGGACTTTTTAAAAATGCCCTAATACAAATCTTAAGAATCTTTTGATATCCTTGAAATTATTGAAATTTATTCAAAATTCTTAAGAAGTTTTAAGCATATCTTAAAATCTTTAAAATTCTTTGGGATCCCTTAAAATTATTGAAATCTAATTGAAAATTACTTGGAATCTTTTAAAATGCACTAAAATATTTCAAATCTTTTAAAATCCCTTAATACCTTCTAAAGCTCTTAAAAATTCCTTGGAATTTTTAAAAATACCATCAAGTATTTAAAACCCATTACAATCCCTTCAAAATTTTGAAAACTATTAAAAATTCCTTGGAATCATTTAAACTTCCAGTAAAATGTTTCAAATTATTTTAAACATTTTGAAATCACCTGAGATTTTTCAAATCTCTCAAAAATTCTTTGGAATTTTTAAAAATCCCATAAAGTCTTTACAATCCTTTGAAATTCATTCGAATGATTGGAAAGTATTGAAAATTTTTTAAAAAAACCATTGGAATTTTTAAAAATCTTAAAAATCTTTTGGAATACTTTCAAGTTATTAAGAACTATTGAAAATATCATGGAATCTTTTAAAATACCCCAAAAAATTTTTTAATTCTTTCAGATCTTTTGAAATCCCTTGACATTTTTTAATGTTCTTAAAAATTCCTTGGTATTTTTTTATATGAACTAGAATTTTTAAAACCTTTTAAATCTTTTGAAATACCTTTAAATTTTTGAAAACTTGTAAAAATGCTTCGGAATCTTTTAAAATACCCGTAAAATATTTTAAATAGTTTAAAATCTTTCAAAATCCCTTGAGATTTTTTAAAGCTCCTAAAAATTCCTGAGAATTCTTTAAAATTCCACAAAATCTTTAACATCCTTTGGAATCCCTTCAAGTGATTGAAAAGTATTGAAAATTCTTTGCAAAATTTCTTCGAATTTTCAAAAACGCCATATAATGTTTAAAATCCTTTGGAATCCTTTCAAATTATTGAGAAATATTAAAAATTTCTTGAAATATTTTTAAATACCCATTAATATTTCAAATTCTTTTAAATCTTTTAAAATCCCTTGAAATTTTTTTAAGATTTTGAAAATTCCTTGAAATTTTTAAAAATACCATAAAATATTTAAAACCCTTTGGAATCCCTTAACATTTTTGAAAACTATTAAAAATTCCTAGGAATCTTTAAAAATAACTGTAAAATTTTCATATCCTTTAAAATCTTTTGAAATTCCTTCAGATTTTTTAAAACTCTTGAAAATTTTTGAAATCTATTAAAAATTCCTTGGAATATTTTAAAATACCCGTAAAATATTTCAAATAATTTAAAATCTTTTGAAGTCCCTTAAGATTCTTTAATGCTCTTGAAAATTCCTTGGAATTTTTAAAAATACCCTAATTTTACCGCAAATTATTTTAAACTCCTTCAAATTTTTTTAATTTCTTGAGAATCCCTTGTAATTTTTCCTTCAAATTCCTTAAATCTATTCGAAATTGCTTTGAATCTTTTTAAATACCCTGCAATATTTCAAATACTTTAAAATTTTCGGAAATTCCATCAAACTTTTTAAAGCTCTGGAAAATGCCTTAAAATCATTTAAAATGCCGTAAAATATTTCAAATCCTTCGAGATCCCATTCAGTTAATGAAAGCAATGGAAAATTCTTTGAAATCTTTTGAAATTCCTTAAAATTTTTTATGCATCTTTTAAAATTCTTAAAATTTCTTTTAGATCTTTAAAATTCCTTGGAATTTTAAAAATTCCATAAAAACTTTTAAATTCTTTGGGATCCCTTCAAATGATTGAAGTGTTGAAAATTCTTTGAAAAATTCCTTGGCATTTTTAAAAATACCATAAAATGTTTAATCTTTTGAAATCCCTTGAAATTATTTAAATGTATTAAAAATTCTTTGCAAATTTTAAGAATACCATGAAATTTTAAAATCCTTTAAAATCCCTTCACATTATTAAAATCTATAAAAAAAATCCTTAAAATCTTTTAAAATACGCTGCAATATTTCAAATCCTTTAAAATCTTTGGAAATTTCTTTAAACTTTTAAAGATCTGGAAAATGCCTTGGAATAATTTAAAATGTAAAATATTTCAAATCTTTTGAAATCCCATTCAATTACCGAAATCAATGGAAAATTCCTTGAAATTTTTTGAAATCCCTTGAAATTATTTAAATCTATTAAAAATTAATTTGCAAATTTAAAGAATACCATGAAATTTTAAAATCCTTTAAAATCCCTTCACATTATTGAAATCTATGAAAAAAATTCCTTGCAATCTTTTACAATACGCTGCAATATTTCAAATTCTTTCAAATCTTTGGAAATTTCTGTAAACTTTTAAAGCTCTGGAAAATGCCTTGGAATAATTTAAAATGTAAAATATTTTAAATTCTTTGAAATCCCATTCAATTGCCGAAATTAATGGAAAATTCCTTGAAATCTTTTGAAATTGCTTGCAATTTTTCATAAATCCTTAAAATTACTAGGAAATTTTTGAAATACCGTTAGATATTTAAAATCTTTTGTAATCACTATAAATTATGAAAATTTATTAAAAATACCATAAAATATTTCAAATCCTTAAAATCTTTTTAAACCTCTTGAAATTTGGTTGAATACTCCAAAAAAATGTTTCATCTTTTGGAATTCCTTGAAATTATTTAAATTTTTAAGGATACCATGAAATTTTAAAATCCTTTAAAATCTCTTCACGTTATGGAAATCTATAAAAAAAATTCCTTGCAATATTTTAAAATACGCTGCAATATTTCAAATCTTCTAAAATCTTCGGAAATTTCTTTAAACTTTTAAAGCTTTGGAAAATGCCTTAGAATGATTTAAAATGTAAAATATTTCATATCCATTGAAATCCCATTTAATTACTGAAATCAATGAAAAATTCCTTGAAATCTTTTGAAATTCCTTGAAATTTTTCTTAAGTCTTTAAAATTAATAGGAATTTTTTTAAATACCGTTAAATCTTTACAATCTTTTGAACTCACTACAAATGATAAAAATTTAATTAAAATACCATAAAATATTTAAAATCTTTTTAAACCTTTTAAAATTTTTTTAAATACCCAAAAGTTTTTAATCTTTTGAAATCCCTTGAAATGATTAAAATCTATTAAAAATTCTTTTCAATTTTTAAAAATGACATAAAATTTTTAAATTCTTTAAAATCCCTTCACATTATTGAAATCTATAAAAAAAAACCCCCTTATAATATTTTGAAATGCCCTAAAATATCGCAAATCCTTTAAAATGCAGTATAGTTCCGTTTATTTGAAGTTCCTGGAAACATACTGGACCCTTTATCTAAAGAGCGGAGGGGTCCCCACCTCTACCGCAATTACGCAGTTGATATTTAGCAACCGACGTTCATTGGCTGCCCAGCCTTGTATCGCTGCGCTTGTTCTTTAGCAACTCTTTCAACTGCGCATGTTCGGAAAAGAGCGGGTCGATTTGAAATAAATATGCACTATCAATAATAATGCTTTTAGATCGG
>JAUELO010000023.1:407857-426320 GCA_032357855.1 Amphibolips quercusostensackenii
CCATTATCTCTCTCAACATTTTCACTCAACATTTCCCCTCGTTACCTATCACCCTCCCCTTATTTGCCCTAATTTTTTAAATAAATAATCTGAAATCGATAATTTAAGAATGCTCAGCCATTTTTTAACTAATTTGAAATTGTTTAAACAATTTCAATTTGTTTAAACATTTGTTTTTTCAGGTAAGTCACGTAGTGAACGTATTTTCCAAATTTATGAGTTCTTTGATCAATGATAGCAATAAAATTATTTGTCTGAATAATTTTACAATTATTTAGATAATACGTGTTTGTTGAAGTATATAGTTTACCTAAAAAAAGTTAAAAAAAACATTTTATCTCACCAAAATTTCAGTCCATTTTAATGTTTTTATGAACTAATTTGGTTTCTACAGAATACTCGTGAATGTTTAAACAAATTTGAATTATTTAAACATTTTTATTTTGCTTAAACACATATTTTATTTTTGCCGTTTTTGAAAAGATCGAAATATTTTTAGATACTAATTTGTCTTCCAAAAATACTTCTAAATGTTTAAACAAATTTTATTATTTTGGTGAAAATTCAATAATTCTTTTAAAAAGTAATTATTTTTGGTTGAAAATTCAACTGTCTTATTGAAAATTCGTCATTTTAGGTTAAAAACGCAACTATTTTTTGAAAAATTTAACTATTTGGTTGAAAATTAACATTTTGTTTGTTTCTTTGAAAATTCATATTTTCTATAATTCAACTGTTTTGCATAAAATTCGTCTTTTTAGAACGAAAATGTAACATTTTTTATTGCATTTTTTTCTTTATTGAATTAAAAATCATTCTTATTTGAAAATTCAACTCTTTTGGTGAGAATTCCTCTTTCTGGTTTAAAAATTAATCAATTTTATTAAAAAATCGTTTCTTTGGCTTCAAATTTAACTATTCTGTTGAAAATTTCTTTTTTTTTGTTGAGAATAGTTGTTTTAACTGCACATTAAATTAGTACACTTTTGGTTAAAAATTTATTTTTTTAGTTTAATTTTATTTTTTTGCAACAACTAATAGTTGATTTTTTTCTTGATTGATTGAACTTTTTTTTAACAATCCTTTTTTTGAAAAGTTGCAGTCACGAAATCTCGCAGCAGTTTTTAGTTTTTTCATTTATTAATCATGACTACAAATTTTTTGTACCACGAGTTTAGTAAATAAAAAATCCCAAATGAATAATTTTATTTTAATATAAAATTTATTTATAAATGTTTTGAAACATTATTGATTAAAGAAAATATTTTAAATGTAAATAATAATTTTTTTATTCACGGAAAATTTTTTAATGATTTAAGCTATATTTTGAAAAATTACTTTAAAGTTTTGAAGATTTCAAAACATGTGGAGAAAGAATCTGGAATATTTCAAGACAACTTTTCTTTATTTAGATAATTTTTAAAAAATTTTTGGGAATCTTTGAGTTAATTTAAAAGCTTTTTCAATTTTGCAAAATCACAAAATTTTAGAAAAATGCGAGTGAATTTAAGAAATTATTTGAAAATTTTGAAAAGATTCAGAAATAATTTTAAACATAGAATTATTTCAAAAAATGTAGAATAAAATGTAGATTTTTGAAGATTTTAAACAAAAAAAGTATAAGCATTTAAGGAATTTGAAGAGGTTTTAACAGAATAAAATGTTTTCTTAAGGTTCCTAGGAAAATTTCAAATGATTTTTCATTTTTTTTAAATATAATTTTCAAAGGAAAATAAAAAGATTTCTAAATATTTCTAAAAATGTTGGAAAAATCTGGATGATTTTAAGGCAATTTTTTGAAATATTTGACACAAATTCTGTAAAAATTCTAACCGTTTCAAGAAATATTTAGAAGTTTTGAATGAAATTTCAAAAATAATTTAAAATTTGAGGAGATTAAACATTTTTTTTAACAAAATGTACATTTCTCAAGATTTCGAAATAAAATTGTAAAGCTTTAAGGATTTTAAAAGGTTTTAAAAGAATAAACAAATTTAAAATTTAAATTAAATAAATAAAATTAATAAATAAATTAAATTGAGATTGTTAAAAAAGTTTGGAAGATTTTGCTTGAACGCAATTTTTTGCTTTAACAATAATTTTAGTAGCTGTTTTCAGTTTGTTTATTCATTAATGATGGTTATGAATTTTCTGTAACGTCACTTTTGTAAATCAAAATTTTCGGGCAAGTAATTTTATTTTATGATAAAATTTATTCATAAATGTTTCAAAAAATTATTTTGAAAAGAATTGTATCATAAATGACTTTTTTTTAATCGGAAAATAATTATGTGTGAAATGGTTTCATTTTTTCTAAATTAAATTAATGAATTTATTTACCATGTCCCCAAACGATGAGCCTCTCATCGACAAAATACTGGTCATCTTTTACATTTCTTCGATCTCCACTGACCAGAATTTTCCATTCGGCATGTCCCTGGCCACGTAATGATATTCTTACAGCTAAAAAATAAAAGTTTATCAATTAATAAAATGATTTTATTGTGTTGGACAGGTTATTGATTAATTTTTTAATATTAAATATTAAATTAGTGTCGATTACTAGTCTAATAATTAGAGAAACAAGAAAAAAACTACCGCAGCCCGGATTTGAACCAGGAACGCCACTATTGATGAGTGGTGCGTTAAGCAATTACGGTACCGTGACGTAGTGACGTTCCTGGTTCAAATCCGGGCTGTGGTAGATTTATTCTCGTTTGCCTAAAAATATTGTACCAGTAATCGATACTAATTTAATATTTTACATCCAAAATTAAAGTTTATTAATTACAGGATGGCTGTTTCAATCGATAAAAAAGTTCCCGCTTTTTGCCCGGTTTACGCAAATTTTTCTCTGTCATTCTTAACTGAAAATTCATTTAGCTTGTTGAAAAATCGTCTCTTTTTGGTAAAAAAAAAAAATAATTTGTTTGTTGTTTAAAAACTAATCTTCTTTTTTGAAAATTCATCTTTGTTAAAAATTTAACTATTACATTTAAACATTCATCATTTCAGTTGAAAAAGAATTTTTTACAATGAAAATTTAACTATTCCATTTTTTGTTGAAAATTGGTCTTTTTTAGTTTAAAATTCAAGTATTGGTTAAAAATGTGTCTTTTTTATTGGAAATTCATCAGTTTGGTTTAACATTAATTTTTTTCAATTAAAATTTAATCATTCTATTTTTTGTTTAAAAATTAATATTTTTGTTTAAAAATTCATCTTTTTGGTTACAAATCCAACTATTCCATTTAAAGATTCGTCATTCATTTGAAAATTCATCCGTTTACTGAAATTTTTTTTTTTTTACTGGAAATTATTTTTGGTTGAAAATTGATCTTTTGTAGCTTGAAATTCAACTATTTGGTTGAAAATTTGTCTTTTTTAGTTGAAAATTCAACTATTTCGTTAAAATTTCACGTATTTTGTTTAAAAATCGTAATTTTTTGTAGAAAATTAATCTTTTCGGTTGAAAATGAATCTTCTTACTTGAAAATTCATCTTTTCGATTGGAAAATTAAGTATTCCAGTTAAATCTTCATAATTTTATTTGAAAGTTTATATTTTTGGCTTCAAATTACACTACTTGATTGAAAATTAAACTTTTTTGCTAAAAATTCCATCATTTTAGTAAAAAATTCATCACTGTGGTTAAAAATTAATATTTCAAGTTAAAACTTAAATTATTTCAGTTAAAGATTCATAATTTGAGTAGAAAATTCTTTAGTTTAGTTGAAAATAGATCTTTTTTAGTTCAAAATTAATTTTTTTGTTCAAAATCGGTCTTTTTTAGTAAAAAATTAATATTCTTCATTGAAAATGAATCTTCTTATTTCAAAATTCATCTCTTTGGTTAACAATTTAAGTATTCTAGTTAAATCTTCATAATTTTAATTGAAAATTCATCACTTTGGTTGAGAATTATTATTTTTTTAGATGGAAATTTAAGTATTTCATTTTTGGTTGAAATGTCATCTTTTTCAGTTAAAAATTCAATTATTTGGTTGAAAATTGATCTTTTTTAGTTAAATATTCAACTATTTGGATGAGAATTCATGTATATATTTTCTTGAAAAATCCTATTTTTTTATAGAAGATTAATATTCTTGTTTGAAAATTCATCTTTTAGGCTGAGAGTAAAACTATTTTGTTGAAAGTTAAACTCTTTAGTTTAAAATTCATTTTTCTGAGTAAAAATTCATCTATTCCAGTTGGAGACTCACAATTTTTGTTGAAAATTCATCGCTTTGGTTAAAAAATTTTGTTGTGAAAAATTAATTTTTTAAAAATGAAAATTCAACTGTTTGGTCGACAATTGGTCTTTTTTAGTATATAAGTATTCTAGTTAAATCTATATAATTTTAATTGTAAATTTATCACTTTGGTTGAGAATTATTATTTTTTTAAATGAAAATTTAAGTATTTCATTTTTTGTTGAAAACTGGTCTTTTTCAGTTCAAAATTCAATTATTTGGTTGACAATTAATCTTTTTTAGTTGAACATTCAACTATTTCGTTAAGAATTTATGTACATATTTTGTTGAAAAATCCAATTTTTTGGTAGAAGATTAATATTCTTGTTTGAAAATTCATCTTTTATGCTGAGAGTAAAACCATGTCGTTAAAAGTTTAAGCTCTTTGGTTTAAAATTCATTTTTCTGGTTTAAAATTCGTCTATTCCAGTTGGAGATTCACAATTTTTGTTGCAAATTCGTCACTTTGGTGAAAAATTGTCTTTTTTTTGGCGGAAAATCAATTTTTTATGGTGAAAATTTAACTATTCTATTTTTGGTTGAAATCTGGTAGTTTTTAGTTTCAAATTCAACTATTTGGTTGAAAATTGATTTTTTCAGTTGAATATTCAACTATTTGGTGAAGCATTCATCTATTTTGTTGAAAAATCTTCTTTTTGATAGAAAATTAATCTTTTTGGTTAAAAATTTGACTGTTTGGTTAAAAATTCATCTATCCTGTTAAAAATACCATATTTTTACTTGAAAATTAATTTTTTCAATTAAAAATTCAACTATTTTATTTTTGGTTGAAAAATCATAGTCTTTAGTTCAAAATTCAACTGTTTGGTTAAAATTTGATCTTTTTTAATTGACAACTCAAGTATTTGGTTGACAATTCATGTATTATTTATTTGGTTGGGAAAACGTTAAATTGAATTTAATATAGTACCTACATTAATTTTACCTAAATATGCACTGAATATTAAATATAAAAAGATAAAATAAAAATTTTTGAATGTTATTTCAATTCATGGATTTTAGGCACAAATTGAAGAAATGATTATTGATGTTTTCAGTATTATTTAATTATTTAATTAATCGATAGGGTTAACATATTTAAAAAATATCTTGTAATATAATTTTTCAAAGAATTTTAACTTAAACATATTAATTATATCCCTAGAAACTTTGAAGACATTATTTATAAAAAAAAACTCAAGAAGCTGTATACCTATTCCGAATCGATTGTTTTTAAAAAAGCGTAGTATTTAAAGGGAAACAATGAAAAGTTATGGCTGGAAACACTCAAGATACCTAGAAAAAACCTAGAATTTCCAGAGAATTTTTTTCCAGGATTTTAGTAGACACCCTGGTACCATAATTTGAGGAGATTTAATAGAAAATAAATAGAAAAGTATATGAAAAGGTGTGAATTTTTTATTTTTTTATAATTTTCCTTGCAGAAATATCCAAGAGCCAAAGAATGTGAAATTGCTTTACGACGTGCTTCGTTTCTCACCAAAAGATATCGACAGGGCTGTTCTTTTCGCGACGAACAATGCTCTTGTTTGTGAAACACCAGAAGATGCCAACAAAGTCGCCTACGAAATGGACAAAAAAGCGAGATATGATGTAAGAAAAAAAATATTTTTTTTTTATTGAATTTCTTTTTTTTACACAAAATTTTATTGATTTTTTTAGTGTGTCGCCCTCGACGGAACGTTTTATCAGAAGGCTGGAATTATTTCCGGTGGTAGTTTGGATTTGGCGAAGAAGGCTAAAAGGTGGGATGAAAAACAAATGTCACAACTGAAATTTCAAAAAGTAATTATTTTTGTCAAAAAGGGACTGATGTATTTTCTTTTATGAGTAACTCGAAAAGCTTAAGTGATATTATAACGTTTCTCTTCAGGAAAAATTAACAGAGGAATTGAGAGAGATGTTGAAAAAATCTCGTAAGGAATCTGAATTGAACACAGTTGAGTCCCAAATCCGTGGATTGGAGACACGTTTAAAATACAATAAAAGCGACTTGGTTGCTACGGTAAGTATGTTTTTTTACGTTTAAATCAGATTTAAATAATATTATTATATGGGTAAAAATGAAAAGTTTGTATTATTTTATTAAATTTTTTTCGAAAGTATTTCAGAAAGTAAAACCTTTTTTTCTATTTATATTAATCACAATATAATTAACAAAATAATAGTAAGCAAGATGAAGAAGTAGGCCCTTATTTGAAATTTTAATTTTTGTAAATCTAATAATAAAATTATTAATTTAAGTTGTTGAAAATATTTTTTATGTCGAAAATTTCAAAAATAATGCGAATATCGATTATTTGTCTTCCTACAACTAAGCTCACTCAATGAAAATAAATTTTGTAATACCGGATGCCAGGAAATTTTATTGGTCAGGAAAAGTCTTAGTTAAAAAAAAAGTCTTACAAAAGTCAGAATAACTGTCAAAGATAATAATTTTGAAATTTTTTAATTTTAATTTGAAATTTTTTTTACGTTTACAAAAGATTGTATGTTAAAAATGTTACAAGTTTAAGATTTTTCAGTTTTTTCCTGCTGACGATATTTTTAATTATAAATTTTATTATTTGGTCAAAGATTCAAAATTTTCTTTAAAAAGTCGTCCTTTTTGATTGAAAATTCAACTATTTTGTTGCAAACTTGTATTTGGATTTAAAGTTGAACCATTTTGCTAGTAAATTAAGTTTCGGATAGAAATTTAACTGAAAGCTTTCTTACTTAAAAACCAAACTATTTTTTTGTTGAAAATTCGTCTTTTTGGTTTGAAAATTCATCTGTTTTGCTAGAACATCTTTTTTTACTAAAAATACAACTGTTTGATTGAAAATTAATCTTCTCTGATTAGTAGTTGAAAATTGAAGTATTTGGTTGAAGGTTGAACCATTTTGTTGAAAAGAAAATAATTTTTTTCTTGAAGGTTCATAATTTTAGTTGAAAATGTACATTTTCGGGTTTAAAATTCGACTGTTTGACAAAAAAATTAGTCCTTTGGCTTGAATGTTGAACAGTTTGGATCAACTTTTTTTCTTCCTTGAAAAAAATATGTATTTTTTAAAAATTGATCTTTTTGGTACTAAAATCCATCATTTAAGCCGAAAATTTATTTCTTTGGTTGAAAAATTCACACTTAATCTCTTTTGGTATGGAGTTCATCTGTTTTTTGTTAAAAATGCAACTATTACATTTTTTGTTTGAGAATTCAGGTTTTTAGGTTAAAATTTCAACTATTTTTTCAAAAATTTAATTATTTTATTGAAAATTGAACGATTATTTCGTTGAGAAATCTTCTTTATAGATTGAAAATTTTTAAATTTAGTTGAAAATTCAACTATTTTATTGAAAATTACATTTTTTTTGTTGAAAATTTGTGCGAGGTTTCAAGTGAATAATAAAATTTGTTAAGATTTCTGGGAAAATTTTTCCAACGATTTTTCATTTTTTATTTTAATAGTATAAAAAGAATCTTTACGTACATTTCAAAAAATTTCCAAAATTTTTAAAGAAATCTCAAAAAGGTTTTTAATCAATGTTTCTAATTAATTATTTAGAATTTATTCAAAAATATTGGAAAAATACCTATCATTTTGAAAGATATTTAGAAGATATAGAAGTTTTTAAAATATTCAAAACTAATTTAAAATTTGAAAATATTTCAAAAAATTTAAAACGAAATTTTAAGTTTTAAGAATTTTGAAAGGTTTCAATAAAGCAAAAAAAAAATCTTAAGATTCATGGGAAAAATCGATTTTTGTTTTAAAAAATTAATTCTTAAAGGAAATTTCAAAATATTTCTAAAAATTTCTAATAAAATCTGGAATATTTGAAGGATTTTTTTATTTTTTAAGATTTTTACAAACTTTACGAATAATTCGAGTCAGTTTAACATGTTTTTTTTTGTTGTTGAAAATTTAACTATTTTGTTAAAACTTATTTTTTTTAGTTGAAATATAATTTTTTTAACTGAAAATCTATTCCATTTGAAATGGATCTGTTTTAGTTGAAAATTCATGTATTTCGTTGAAAATTTATCTTTTTTTGTAGAAAATTAATGTTGTTTGTTAAAAATGGATTTTTTTATATGAAAGTCATTTACTTGGTCAGAAATGTTTTTTTGGTGTTGAAAATTCATATTTTTTGATTGAAATTTTAACTGCTTTGTTAAAAATTCCACTATTTTTCTGGAAATTTGTCTTTTTTTATTAATTCAATTCTTTTTATTTGAAATAAACATATTTTTTAGCTTAAATTTCGACTAATCCATTTGTTATTAAAATTCATGTTTTTGGTTGCAAATTATGGTACTTTGTTAAAAAATTTATATATTTTTCAAGGAAGATTCATCATTTTCGTAGAAATTTCGTATTTTTGGTAGAAAATTAATCTCATTGGTAGAAAATTCATCTATTTGGTTGAAAATTAAACTCTTGAGTTGAAGTTTAACTTTTTGTTGAAAATTCATATTTCCGGGAAACTATTTTGTAGAAAATTCGTCTCTTTTAGTAAAAATGTAATTTTTTTAGGTTGAAAAATAATCTTTTTTGTTTGAAGAATAAACTATTTTGTTGTAAATTCGTCTTTTTCAAAAAAAGAATATTAACTTTCAAAAAATTTTAAAAAATTGGTAACAAAATGTTGTTGAAGACTTATTACAAAAACCCAGTATAAAATTATTTATTTTAATACTAACGGAATTTTAAATTAACCCTTTTATAAACACATATAATTATAAATAAACTGTCTAAATAAAAGATTAAAAATAGTATTTTGTAATTAATCTTTAATAATGAATTAATTATTGATTAATTGCTGATAATAAAGTAGTTAAATATTATATCTAAGAAATATTACCCTATCAGAATACCAAAAATAATTAACTCAAGATATGTTTATAAAAAAATCAACAATTTTAATCTAAATGTATTCATTCTTACTTGACATTATAAATTACTAAAATATTAATTTGTTTTAATATAGTAAGATATAATATATAAAATTATACATAGGAAAATCTGATCTTAAATGCATTTTATTGTTGTTTCTAGTAAAAAAAATTTGATATTTACAACCGGAAATTTGGTGGGAAAAAATTAGTAGGCACCTTTTTAAATCCAAAATTGTTCTTTTTCAGAAAAAGCAAATCGCGGAATTAGATGCTGAACTGAGTGTCCTCGAGAAGGAATTAAACAAGTTTGGGGTAAGTATTCAGTAAATCACAATTGCCAGTATTTTTTTTAAGTTTTACTATTTATAAGAATATAATATTTAATATTATTTGGATTTAGCCGAAGATTGCAGCGATCGAAAAAACAATGTCAGCAAGAGATACGAAGATTGAGGACATCAAAGAGAAGATGAACAACGTTGAGGATGATGTATTTGCCAGTTTCTGTGAATCGATCGGGGTTTCAGATATCCGACAATACGAAGAGAGAGAATTGAGGTAAATAAAATTCCTAGGAATCACGAATAAAAATTATAAATTATTAACATCAGTAAATAATCTTTTCTATTTTTAGATCGCAGCAGGAAAGAGCGAAGAAGAGAATGGAATTCGAAAATCAGTGTAATCGTATCTACAATCAGTTGGATTTCGAAAAGCAGCGTGACACAGAAAGTGAGTAAAAACAAAAATTATATAAATTAAAGCTTCGTTTATATTTTAATCCTGATTTAATTTTATCTGGGGACATCTAAAAATAACGTAATCAAACAGACAAATATCCAACAAGAGTTGAACTTTCAATGTAGTCAATAAAGAAAAAAATGTCATCCAGAATGTTGAAATTTCAAGCAAATTTCAAATATTTTCAACCAAATAGTTGAATTTTTAAACTAAAAAATATCAATATTTAACCAAAAACGGAATAGTTTAATTTTCATTTTAAAAAACTCATTTTAATTAAAAGAAAAACTAATTTTTACAAAATGTTGAATTTTCTACAAATAGTTGAATTTTCTACCAAGTTATGAAATTTTTAAGACAAAAAGATGAACTTTCAACTAAAATTTATGAAAGTAGTTCCATTTTTAATCAAAAAATTAGATTTTCAACCTAAAAAGATAAATGTTCAATGAAAATTATAAGAGCTGATATTTCAACCAAAAAATATTTGTATTAAAAATATTAAAAGGTTTAGGTTAACAAAACAAAAATCTTCAACAAAATGCATATATTTTTAACCGAATAGTTCAATTTTAAACCAAAAACAGCAATTTTCTAACAAAAAACATAACTTTTGTTCCAAATTACATCAATTTTCCACCAGAAAGTTAAATTTCAACTAAAAAGGATCAATTTTCAACCATAAATGGAATAGTTAAATTTTCAGCTAAAAAAATTAATTTTCAACAAAAAGAATTAATTTTTAGCAAAATAGTTCAACTTTTGACCAAATATTTGAAGGTTCTACCAAGAAACATTTTTTAGTCAATAAAGAGAATAATTTCATCTAAAATGTTGAAATTTCATGCCAAAAAGATAAGCTTTCTACAAAAAAAGGTTAATTTTCAACCTCATAGTTGAATTTTCAACCAAAGAGATGAATTTTTAACCCAGAGGATAAATTTTTAAATCAAGAATATTACTCTTCTACCAAAAAAAAGAAAAATTTTTAACAAATCACATCCATTGTTAACCACATATTTGAATTCTTAAACTAAAAATAACAATTTTTAACAAAAAATGGCAAAGTTTAATTTTTATTAAAAATAATTAAATTGATTTGAAATAAAAACTAATTTTCTACCATATAGTTAAATTTTCTATCAAATCATTGAATTTTCAAGCCAAAAAAGCCAATTTTCCAGAAAACAATTGACTTTACACTCGAAAATATGAATTTTCGACAAAAAAGTTATTTTTCATCCAAAAAGATGAAATTTCAACCTAGAAGAATAACTTTCTACCCAAAAAGACGAATTATATTCAAAGTACATGCATTTTCAATCAAATAGTTGAATTTTTATCTGAAAAAATAAATTTTCTACAAAAAGAAAAACAATCTTCAACAAAATACATACATGTAAAAAGAAAAAGTTGATATTTTAACCAGCATGATTAATTTTTTACCAGAAAATATAGATTTTCAACAAATCACATCAATTTTTAACTACGAATGGAATAGTTTAATTTTCATGAAAAAGCAATAATTTTTATTGAAAGCAAAACTAATTTCCTAGAAAAAAAGTTAAATTTTCTACCAAATTATGGAATTTTCAAACCGAAAACACGAATTCTCCAGAAAACTGTTGACTTTTACACTCAAACTTTTCGATAAAAAAGTTAATTCTTAAGCATGCAGTTTAATTGAATAATAGTTAAATTAATTTTAATTTTTATATTTTTTTTCAACAAAAAAGTATAAATTTTCAACAAAGTAGTTCAATTTTTTCACCAAAGAGTTGAATTTTCAACTAAAATTTGTAATCTGCAACGAAAAAAATGTATTTTTAATAAAATAGTTAAATTTTCAACCAAGGATTTGGTTTTTCAACCTAAAAAGATGAATATTCGACAAAAATATAATTGTTGATATTTCAACAAAAAAATATTTTCATTTTGAGTAAAAAACGGTTGAATTTACAAAAAAAAACGAATATTCAACAAAACACATAAATTTTTAACTAAATAGTTAAATTTCCAACCAAGAAGATTAATTTAATAATAAAAAGACAGATTTTGCAATAAATTACTTCAATTTTCAATAAAATAGTTAAATTTTTCAACTAAAAGAAGATAAATTTTCAACAAAAAATGGGATAGTTAAATATCAAGCTAAACAAATTTATTTTCAACCAACAAAATGATTTTTTGGACTAAAATGATGAATTTTCAACTAAAAAAGTGAATTTTCAGCAAAGTCTTGAACTTTAGACCAAATAGTTGAATTTGCTACCAAGTTGCTAAAGTTCCAATCAAATTGTTGAATTTTTGAGACAAAAATACAAATTTTCTAAAAACAGTTGAATTTTCAACCAAAAAATTTATTTTTCATCCAAAAATTTATTTTTCAACCAAAAATTCATTTTTCAATTGAAACAGATTAAATTTTAACCAGATAGTTGCATTTTTAAACAAAAGAGGTGAAATTTCTTTAGAAAGAGATGAATTTTCAAACCAAAAAGACAAATGTTCAAAAAAAAAATGTCAATTTGTTGAGTTTTCAAGACAAAAAGTTGTACTTTTAACAAAAATGTTGATTCTTAAACCAAAAAGAATGACTCTTTATCAAAACTGTCGAATTTTTATCAAAATAATTAAGTTTGGAACTAAAAAAGGTACATTCCTAACCACAAATTTAATAGTAGACTTTTTAACCGAAAATAATGAACTTTCAACCATAAATAGTTGGATTTTTTATTGGAATCTGTTTTTTCACAAAAAAAACTTTACGTAATTTGTAAATGACTTCTTATTTGTTTATTTATCATAATTTTTTTAATGTGTGATTGCTACATTTAATATTAATACTAATATTACTAGGTTCTGTTACTATAATTACCTAAATTACAAGTAATACTGTTACAATTATCAATAAAGGAACATCGATTTTTTACTAGATTACTCTGACAAACAGCTGCTTACAAAAAAAGAATGTTGTTGACTATGTACCCCCTCCTACCACCTAAAAGACTTTACTTAATTTATGCACAGCCCCTGAGAAAAAATTAACAAATTATAAACAATTTTAGGTAATGTTTTGAGGTGGGAACGTGCAGTGCAGGATGCTGAAGATAAATTAGAATCAGCAAAACAAACTGAAGCAAATCAAAAAGCAGAGATGGAAAATGACGAGACTCAGATTGAGAAATTAAAGTCAAAACGTAACGCAAAGAAGATGGAAGTTGATGCGAAAGAAGAAGAAATTGGAAAGAGTCGAAAAGAAGTTGCAGCAATCGGCAAAGAAGTTGTAGTTGCGCAAAAGCTTGTTACTTCAGTGGAAAATAAAATTGAACAGAAGAAATCTGAGCGCCACAATATTTTGATGAATTGCAAGGTTTGAATAATAAATAATTCTTAAATACGATGTTCATACAGGCTGGTCGTAGGCTAGAGAAAACATTTTTTACCAAATAGTTCAATTTTCAACCAAAAAGATCAATTTTTTCTTACAAAAAAAAAATTTTTGTTAGTAAAAAAAAAAATTTCATCAAAAATGTTGAAATTTCAAATTAAAAAGACTAGCTTTTAACAAAAAAGGTTAATTTTTTACCAAATAGTTGAATTTTTAACGCAAAAGATTAATTTTTGACAAAAAAAAATAAATTTTCTACCCAGAAGATATATTTCTAAAAAAAGACGAATCTTCAACAAAATACATACAATTTTAACCAAATAGTTTGAATTTTAAATCAGGAAGATTAATCTTCTAACAAAAAAATACAAATTTACAACAGATCACATCAATTTCCAACCAAATAGTTGAAGTTTTAACTAAAAAATATCAATTTTCAACCAAAAATGGATTAGTTAAATTTTTTTTAAATAAATGAGTTTATTTAAAAGAAAAACTAATTTTCTCAAAAAAAAGTTGAATTTTCTACCATATAGTTGAATATCCTAACAAATTATTAAATTTTCAACCAAAAAGATGAATTTTCAACCTAGAAGAATAGCTTTCTACCAAAAAATACGAATTCTATACAAAATACATGCATTTTCAATCAAATAGTTAAATTTTCATCCAAAAAAATAAGTTTTCTACAACAAAAGAGAGAGACTTCTTCTCTTTTCCCCTCTCCTCTTCCCTTGCCCCCTTTCATTTTCCCCTTTTCTCCTTCTATTTTTCCCTTTTCTTCTCCCCCTTTCAATCCCCTTTTTTCTTTTCTCCTTTCTTTCTTACCCTTTCCTTTTCCGTTTTGCCCTTCTCTTTTTCCCTTTTCTTTTTCCCTTCCCTTTTCTCCTTTCTTTTTCCCCTTTCTTTTTCCATTTCCCCTTCTCCTTTTCTCTTTGCTTCTCCCCCTTACTTTCACCTTCTATTTCTCCCTTTCCCCCTTCCCCCTTCCCTTTTCCATATCCCTGTCTCATTTTCCCTTTCTGTTTTTATTGTCCCCTTTCCACTATTTCCTTTACTTTCCTTTTCCCCCTCTCCCTCTCCTTTTTCCCTTTTCCTCTTTTCTTCTTTTTTCTCCCTTACTTTCTACCCATTTCTTTCTCCTCCTTTACTTGACCCTTTTCCTCTTTCGTTTTTTTCCTTTTCCTTCTCTCCTTTTCTTTTCCCTTCTCTTCTCCTCCTTCCTTTCCCCTTTCCTCTATCGGGAAATTGGTAAATACGATACTTTATCTGAAATAGGCCCTTTTTCCCTTTCCCCCTTCCCTTTTTCCCCTTACCTTCTCCATTTTCATTTTCCCTTTTCCTTTTTGCCCTTTCTTTTTCCGTTTTTCCTATTATATTTTTCCTTTTCCTTTTTTCCCTTGTCTCTTTTCTGTAATAGGCCCTTTTCCCCTTTCCTTTTTCTTTTTCCTCTTTTCTTTTTCCCTTTTCTTTTCCCTTTCTCTTTCTTTTTACCCCTTCTCCTTTTTCCATCCCTTTTCCTTTTTCGTTTTTTTCCTTTTCCTTTCCCTCTTCTCGTTTTCCCGTTTCCGCTTTCCTTGTCTCCTTTCATTTTCTCTTTTTCTTTTACCCTTTCCTTTTCCCTTTTTCCCTTTTCTTCTTCCTTTCCTTTTCGACTTTAGTTATCCCCTTTTTCCCCCTTTCATTTTCCCTTTCAAACTGCCCTTTTTCCTTTTCCCTGTCCCCCTTTTCCTTTTCCTTTTTGTTTCCCTTGCCCCCTTTCGGCCATTCCCTTTCCTTTTCCTTTCTTCCCTTTCCTTTTCCCTTTCTCCCTCTCTTTTCCCCTTTTCTCCTTTCTCTATCCCTTCTTCTCTTTCCTTCTTTTATTTTCCCTGTTCTTTTGTCCCCTTTCCTTTTCCTTTTTTCCCTTTCGTTTTTTTTCCTCTTTTCTTTTTCCCATTTTTCCTTTCCTCCCTTTTCCTTTTCACCACTTTGCTTTTCCTTTTTTCCTCCTACCTTTTCCTCTTTCCTACTTCTTTTTCCCCCTTTCCTCTTCCCTTTTTCTCTTTCGTTTTTCCTTTCCCCTTTTCCATTTCCTTTTTCTGCTTCCCTTGGCCCCTTTCATTGTCCTCTTTTCTTATCCCCCTTTTTTCCTTCTTTTTTTCCCTTTTCTTCTCCCCCTTCCTTTTCCCTTTTCTTTCCTCCTTTCTTTTTTCCCTTTCCATTTCCATTTTGTCCTTCTCGGTTTCCCTTTTATTTTCTCCCTTTTCCCCTTTCTTTTTCCGTTTCCCCTTCTTTCCCCCTTTTCTTTTCCCCTCTCCTTTCCCCTTTTCTTTCTCTCTTTCCCCTTCCTTTTTCCCTATCTCTGTCTCATTTTCCCTTTCTGTTTTTATTGTCCCCTTTCCACTATTCCCTTTCATTTTCCTCTTTCCTTTTCCCTCTCCTTTTTCCCCTTTCTCTATTCATTTTCCTTTTTTTCTTCTCTTTTCCCCTTTCTTTCTCCCCCTTTTCTTTTCCCTTTTCCTTTTTCGTTTTTTCTCCTTTCCCTGTCCCCTTTTTCCTTTCACATTCTGTTCCCCTTGTCCTCTTTCCCCCATTCCCTTTTTCCCCCTTTCCTTTTCCCTTTTCCACTTCTCTTTTTCCCTTTCCGTTTTCTTCTCTTTCTCACTTACTCACTTCTTCTTTCTTGCTGTCACTTTACGTGCGATTCGATACGGTGTAATAAAGTTCACTTTACGTGCCGCTCGTCCCGGTACAATAAAGTGCCTTTTTACTGCTGCTCCGCGGGCAGATAAAGGGTACTTTTTCTGCCTACTTTAGATAAAAATTTATAAATTTAATTTTTTAATTATTTTTATTCCGTTTACAAAAGATTTTATATTAAAAACGTAACAAGATTAGAATTTTTAATTTTGATTATTAATGGTCATAAAAAATAACAAATTAGTCGAGTACAAATTTTGAAAATGAAGTTTTGCGGCTACTGTAATAAATTTATTATAGTGTAGTCAATTTTTGTCTGATCATAGAAAATGTGTTTATAAAGTTTTTTATTTTGATCCTAGCTGGAGGACATTGCGATTCCGATGCTTCACGGGAACATGGAAGATATTGCAGGCGAGAACAATCACAATAATGATACAACTAACGATTCTAACTTGAGTACGCAGCAACAACAGGAGCGGGAAAGCCGAATCACGATTGATTATTCATCTCTTTCCGACCGCCTAAAAGATATTGACGAAGACGATTATAAAAAAACGTCTGATAAATTAAAAAAATCTATTAATGAACTCCAAAATGCGATCCAGCGCATTCAAGCTCCCAATATGAAGGTAAGTTGCTCAGATGAATTTGTTTTTACAGTTTTAGAATTGGGATACTAAAAGACGATCTAAAATTAATTATTTAAAAAATTAAGTTTAAATCTACGATTGCTGGCTTCACAGTCTTCCCTTTTTTCTCGTTTTTTTCCGCTTAAATTCAAACTGAATTAAAAGAACCCAATAAGAATTCTAACTATTTTTAGTTAAAAGTCCATGCTCGCTGGTTAAAAATTAAGGGTGGCCGCAGGTCTTTTTGGTTTGAAAATTCAACTATTTGTTTGCAAATTCAACTTGTTTTGCTGCTGAAAATTCGGCTTTTTTATTTGAAAGCTCATATTCTTTTGTATAAAAGTCATTTTTCTTGGCTGAAAAAAAAGTTCTTGTTGAAAATTCGACTTTTCAGGTTGATAATTCAATTTTTTACCCAAAAATTCATCCTTTTGGCTGAGAAATTCAACTATTTGGTAAAAATTCAACTATTAGTTGAAAAATTTAACTGTTTGGTTAAAAAGTATTTCGTGAAAAACGCTTTGATTAAGAATTCATCTTTCTTGATCAGGGTGTCTACCCTACGTGGAAACCCTGGAATTGTCAGGGAATTTTTGTATGCCTGGAAAAACCTGGAAATGTCAGGGAATTGTTTTTAAAGTCAGGTAGAAAATTATTATTTTTGTTTTAAATTAATTTTTTCACTAAAAAAATAACTATTCTTTTTTTGATTGAAAATTTATGTATTTTGTTGAAAATTCGTTCTACTTATATTTTTGGTTGATAAATAAGCTATTTGTTTAAAAATTCGTTTTTTCTTTGGCTGAAAATTAATTTTTTTATGGAAAATTTAACTATTCAAGTTAAAAGTTTCACTATTGTGTTAAAGTTTTTTTGCTTTTTGATTTAAAAATTAATTCTTTAACTAAAAAAGTAATTATTCCCGTTGAATATTCTATCATTTTAGTCAAAATTGTATCTTTTTGTTTGAGTATTAAATTTCTTAGCTAAGAATGTTGCTATTTAGTTTTTGGTTAAAAATTAATCTTAGGTTAAAAATTCATCTTCTTCATTTAAAATTCCATTATACCGGTTGAAGATTCATAATTTTTATTGAAAATTCATCACTTTGATTAAAAATGTAACTATTTTTTTTAATTATTATTTTTTTTAATTGAAAAAGTAAATAACTATTTCAATTGAATATTACATAATCTTAGTTGCAAATTCATCGCTTTGGTTGAACTTTAATATTTTTAAATGAAAATCAACTATTCAATGTTTGATTAACAATTTATCTTCTTCAGTTAAAAATTCTTGTATTTCGTTGTAAATTCCTTTTTTTGTAGAAATTAATCTTTTTGGTAAATCAAATATTCCAGTTGAAAAATTCATCATTTTAGTTGAAAATTTATCTTTTTGATTGAAAATTCAACTATTTCAGTTAAGCATTTATTATTATAGTAGAAAATTAATCTTTTTTGTTGAAAATTGATTTTTTTTCACTAAAAATTTAACTATTCTATTTTTCTTGAAAATTCAACTACTTGGTTGAAAATTTGTCCTTTTTTGTTGGAAATTCATGTATTTTGTTGAAAATCCAAGTTTCCCAGTTGAATAAGTATAATTTTGGTTGAAAATTCATCTTTTTGCTCGAAAATGTATTAACTTGGTTGAAGCTTAAACTCTTTTATCAAAAATTCATCTTGTTTATTGAAAATTCATCTAATCCAGTTGAAGATTATCATTTTAAGTTAAAAATTTGTGAATTTGGTTTAAATTGTGTTTTCTTTTGTGGAAAATTAATTTTTTTTTAATTGAAAATTTAAATATATAATTTTTGGTTAACAATTTATCTTTTTAGTTACAAAATTCATGTATT
>JAUELO010000023.1:440620-453681 GCA_032357855.1 Amphibolips quercusostensackenii
ATTTTCTAAAAAACTAGTAAATTTGCAGGCCAAAAAGACGAATGTTCTACAAAGCAGTTTCAGTTTCAACCGGAGAATGAGTTTTCCAAAAAAACTTAATTTTTAACCAATGAGTAAAAATTTGAACAAAATCGTTATATTTTCAGTTGAAAATTTAGTTTTTACAAAAAAAAAAAAAAAAAAATTTTAACTAAAATTGTGAATCTTCAACTAAAATTGTAAATCTTCAACTAAAATTGTAAATCTTCAACTAAAATTGTAAATCTTCAATTAAAGTTGTAAATGTTTAACTAAATAGTTGCATTTTTAACAAAAAAAATTAATATTCTGCCAGATAGATGAATTTTCGACAAAATACACAAATGTTGAACAAAATAATTACATTTTCTAAGAAATCGTTGAATTTGTAAGACAAAAAGACGAATTTTTCTACAGAACAGTCTCCGAGAATATGAGTTTTCCAGAAAAAGTTAACTTTTAACCAATCAGTAAAAATTTTAACAAAATCGTTATATTTTCAGTCAAAAATTCACTTTTTCCAAAAAAAAAAAAAGAAACAATTTTCAACTGTAATTTTGAATCTTCAACTAAAATTGTAAATCTTCAACTAAAATTGTAAATCTTTATCTAAAATTGTAAATCTTCAGCTAAAGTTGTAAATCTGTAACGAAATAGTTGCATTTTTAACAAAAAATTAATATTCTGCCAGATAGACAAATTTTCGACAAAATATATAAATTTTCAACCAAATAATTACATTTTCTAAGAAATTTTTGAATTTGTGAGACAAAAAGACGAATTTGTTACAAACAGTTTAAGTTTCAACGCGAGAATATGATTTTTCCAGAAAAAGTTAACTTTTAACCAATCAGTAAAATTTTTAACAAATTTGCTATATTTTCAAGTTAAAAAATTAATTTTTACAAACAAAAAAGTTTAACTAAAATTGTGCAGTAAAGTTATATTATACCAGAAAAGACGAATTTTAAAAAAATACATAAATTTTTAACCAAATAGTTAAATTTTCTTCCACATTGTTGAATTTTTTAACCAAAAATAAGAATTTTCTACAAAAAACTTTAATTTTCAAAAAAAAAAATTAGTTGACAATCGAAACAGGTTAATTTTTAACCCTACAGTTGCATTTTTAACAAAAAAAGGTGAAATTTCTACAGAACGAGATAAATGTTTAAACTAGGAAGATGAGTATTTAAATAAAATAGTTGAATTTTCAACAACAAAAAAATCCAATAAAATCGTCGAATTTTCAACTAACTTTTTAACAAAACTGTTGGATTGCTGAAAAGTGTCTATTAATGTCACTATTTCTTTACTTTTCCATCTAAATTTTTTAAAACTTCTTCGCTGATTGGCTAAAATTATGATTAGTGGTAATATTTGATATTTTAACCAGGAAAAAATTTTTATTTTGAATTAAAAATAGTTGAATTGAACCAAAAAACACGATTTTTTAAAACAAAATAGTTGAATACTCGACCAAAACAGATTAATTTTAAACCAAAAACAGTTACATTTTTAACTAAAATATTAATCAAATAGTTGAATTTTCTACCAAGAAGATTAATTTTCTACCATAAAAGACAAATTTTCAACAAAATATATAAATTTTTAACTAAAAAGTTGGAACTATGGATTTAATGTTATTCCATATTTTATTTTATTAATTTTTAGTTTATATTTTTTTAAATGTCTAACCATTTTTAACTAAATAGTTGGATTTTTGAACCAAAAAAATTATTTATCTGTCAAAAATTTAATAAATTTACATATAAAAATTAATTTCTAATAAAAGAAGAACAAATTTTCTACCAAACAATTGAATTTACCAGAAAACAGTTGGATTTTAACCAAAACAGATGAAATTAATTAAAAAATAATTCATATAATTTTAATTTTATTACATGTTTTAAACAAACAAAAAAATCAGCCAGAGTGTAATTTTCAACTAAAAATTTAATACATAGTTTATATTTGAACAAAAACAAAAATATTTTCATTTTAAATTAAAAAATGGATGAATTTAACAAAAACAAAAACCAATCTTCATCAAAATATGTTTTTAACCAAGTAGTTGAATTTTCAACCAAGTAGATCAATTTTCTAACCAAAAATATAAACTTTGCAAGAAATTACATCAATTTTCCACCAAGTAGTTAAATTTTCAACTAAAAAAGATAAATTTTTAACCAAAAATATAAGTCAAATTTTCAGCAAAAACAATTATTTTCTACTAATGAAACGAATTTGTAACTAAAATGATGCATTTTTATCAACAAAAAAAAATTTATTAAAAAAAAATGAATTTCCAACGCGGAAGATTAATTTCCTACAAAAAAAAATGAATTCTCGACAAAATGAAAAAAAATTATTATCAAATAGTTGAATTTTCAAGCAAGAAGATTAATTTTGTACAATAAAAACAAATTTCCAACAAAATACTTACATTTTTAGTTAAATAGTTGAGTTTTCGTCCAAGAAGATTAATTTTTTACTATAAAAGACAAATTTTCAACAAAGTCCATAAATTTTTAACCAAATAGTTGAATTTTCAATCAACAAGATTAATTTTGTACTATGAAAGACAATTTTCAACAACAAAAATAAATTTTTAACCAGTCAAATTTTCAACCAAGAAGATTAATTTTTTACCATAAAAGACAAATTTTCAACAAAATACATACATTTTGAATCAAATAGTTGGATTTTTAAACTAAAAAAATGATTTAATTTCCGAAAGTGGAATAGTTAAATTTGTATCAAAAAAATAATTTTCAATCAAAGAAAAAGTAATTTTTTACCATTCAGTTGAATTCATAAAAAAACAGTTGAATTTTACACTAGAAAATATGAATTTTCCTCAAAAAAATTTAATTTTAATCCAAACAGTTTAATTTTAACCAAAAAGATAAATTTTCAACCAAATAGTTGAATCACGTTAAATTTCCTCAGGAATTTTTAGAAAATTTTCATTCTTGTAAATAGCTTCAAATTTTTATTTTAGGATCTTCCAAAATCTACATCTTATTTTACACTTTTTGGATTTTTGAAAAATGTTAAATTATTTTTGAAATTACTTCTAAATATTTCTCAAAATGATTCGAAGTTTTCTTAAAACTTTTAATAACTCCTACAAATTAAAAAAAAAACAGATTTTTTACAACTTTGAGAATCTTTTTGAATATTCTCTTGAAACTAATTTCTCAAAATAAAAAATCATTTTAATTTTCCTAGCAATCTTAATAATTTTTTTCAGTCTTTTAATTTTTCTTACAATGTTTAAAAGACTTCTACATTTTTTGTTTGAAATCTTCAAAAGTCTACATTTTATTTTACTTTTTTTGAAATTATTTCAAGTCATCAACTATTTTTTAATCTTTTCAAAACTTCTAAATATCTCTTAAACTTAAATTTTTTCTATATTGTCCAATTGTTATTTATTCGTTAAAATTTGTTTTTATTTTAAAATTAAAAAATATATATATATTCTGTTAAAATTAATTAATTCGGAATTTTCAAAAATCTATACTTTTTAAAAATATTTAAAAATCTTTTCAATTTTTCAAGTAAGTTTGACTCATTAAAAAATTTTAAATATATCCGCAACCTACTTGAATTATTTTCTAAATAAATAATTGTTTAACTGCTACATTCACCAAAATAAAAAAATTTTCGTTAACAAATAAAAAGTTTTTAAAGTAAAATAATTATAGTTAACATTTCAAGGTTCAACTCTCTGAAATTTTGACGATTCAAGGCTTTCTGTTTCAAACAATTCGTTTCAGAATCGTTTAGTTTTTAATATGTTATTTATAATTGCTTATTTTTAATAGACAGTCAAACATTGCTAACTATTGAAAAATTGCTTTTTTTCTTCAGTACAAATTTTCAAATTGAATGGGTTAAAAACGGAATATTTTTGACTGAGACAACATTTGTATAGGATTTGAAATTTAAAAGAAGCGTTTAATTCTGAATCTCTTAATTTTAAATAATTTTAAAATTGATCATACTTTACAAAGTTTTAATCATACGCTTAAATTTGTTTAATTAATAAGGCTTTCGAAATAAAATAGTTCAATTTTTAACTTTTTAATCTGTAAATTGTTTAATTTTGAACAGATTCAGAATCGTCCTGTGAAATCAATAAATTATTTTTCAGTTTCAAATGCTCGAACTACAGTTCAATTTTAAAAATTATTAACTAATTTATGTTAACAGTTGATAAACTTGAAACATTTTTTGCCAACATATTGTAATTACAAACACTATTCATATTTTATTGTTGTAAGTCTTCAACACTGCATTTTAAAATTATTTTAATTGAAAATGTACCCATAAAAAGAAAGACCTAAAATAGACAATTTGGATGGTAAAAGATTTTAGAATTACACATTGTGAACTGAATGATCTCATAATTAAAAAACTTAACTATTGAACTTAAAATTAAAAAAAAATTTAATCAAACTTATTTTAAATTGCATTATATACCATGTGATATGAAATTTGCGATATTTACAGATTTTTCTTTAAAAATTTTTCCGAATTCACCGTAAAAAAATAAATTCACTGTCAATTTCCGGTTTCCCGGTCCAGCGCCACCCTGGACTACATAAGTTTGATACGTGCAAAATGTTATAAAACTATTTTTTCAAACTTGTGACTATGTACACTGTTTTTTATTTCTCTCGCGTGATTCCGAGGCCTGATATTACAATAAATCATACTGCTTTAGTATTATTCATTATTTTATTAATATTTGATAAAATTGATAACTTTCCGTTACAGGTTGGAGAATGCTTGGTAAGCAAAGTACTGACTCTTGATTTGACAACGTATCCTGTTCAAGTTTAAGTTTAAAATATTAATTTTATACCGCGAAGCCATTCCTATAAATTTTGCCACATCTATTTTAATATATTTGGTTTGAATAATTATTATAGGCATACTGAAATTCATTATCGTTGTAGCCGTCTCGTTTTTAAAAATAATAAACATTTTATGTTTTCAAGAAACGTTTGTTCTTATGTAATCAGTTGACTTATTTTTTATCAGATCTCATTTTTGATTAAAAATGAATTAGTTTCTCGACATTTTTTTATTTTTCATAAGAGACTCAATATATACAAAATTACAGAAATATCAATTGGATTGCCATGTATTTAAAAATAATAAACTGCTAGTCAGAAATTTAATGCAAATTTTTTCCAAATAGCGAAATTGACTTCTTGATTCGTTGCATTCTTCCACTTATTTTTCTATCTTTACCTCTTGAAATTCAATTTCAGAATTTAAATTAAATATATCACAAGGTTTCTTCTCTACAGAAAATAACTTCGAGTTTTCACTTGAACTCATTATGTTTTCCTTTCGGGAATCTAAATTTCCATCTTCATCTTCTATTTCACTCTTAATTTTAATCAGAACAAAATCCAATTTTTCTTTTTCATCTTTTGAAATTTGATCAGAATGATTGTCTTCACTTTGTTCCTGTTTCTGTCCCGGATGAAGTCGTTTGTGCTTTGTCAAACACATTCTATATTTGAATATTTTTTTACAAATCTCACACTCGACAGGTTTTTCTCTACTGTGACAAAGCATGTGTTGATCACGCTTATATTTCTTAATGAAACCCTTATCACACAATTTACACTTATAGAGAAGTTTACGCTCCTCTTCGTCCAAGTGGCTCCTTTTATGAGTTGTCAAAGCATCCGGTTTCAAAAAACCTTTGAAGCAAATGTTACACTGAAAAGATTTTTCTCCGTGGCTAAACATATGTCGCACTAAATTACTTGTTGTTGAAAACCTCTTATGGCAAATTACACATTCGTTGTCGTAATTTTCCAAATGAAGGCGCATGTGTATTCTTAAACTGAAGGGACCCTCGAAACTTTCGGCACAAACTGGACACTTGTGAGATCCTCCACTTTCTATATGATCGTGTATATGTTTTCTTACATTGTGCCGATTTTTGAATGTTTTTTTACAAATATCACACTCGAAAGGCTCAATATTTGAACGTGAATTAACGTGGGTCTCAAGCTTGCTTGGTGCTGGATAAGCTGCTTCATTTTTTGGAACATCATTGCTCTCTTTGTTAAACAGATTCTCCTCGTCCACTGATTCGTATTCTGGTGGCTCATATTTGATAAAGACAGCTTCCATGTCTACTGATACAAACTGTAAAAAAAGTTGATTTTAGTTCGGTTACAATAATATATTCCTGGTCATTTTCAGGGTTGGTGCAGAAGCCCGGTTTCAAAATTCCATGACTTTTTCAGATTTTACAGGGAGCGAATATGTAACTTCTTCATTTCCACTTCCATTTTTTTCGAAGTTCATGTTGGTTTCTTTTTAATTTTTGTGACAATTAAAATGTCCAAAAAATCAAACAAGCGACGTGAATTTCGAAAAAATAAAATTTTAAGTTAAACTGTGGATCACTGTCTTGACCCTATACACTTATTCTCGAAAAACTTTCCCTGTGTACGATATTTTAAAATATAACAAAAATAAACACTGAAAAAAAGTTGTGGCTGATATAATAATTTTAAAAAGAAATATTAGAAAGCAATTTTTTTTTACTGAAATGTACAAAGTTAAATAATTAAAAAAATTGAATATTCTAAGTTGATCAACTGCAAAGTTAAATGTTCAAACTTAAACAATTTGAAGCAAAAAGTTCAAAATGGATCCACTTGGATTTTAAACCTTTATAGGAGTGTCGATCAGTCCGATTTTATTTTCAAATCTTACTAATAAAAATTTACAAATTTTTATTTGAACGAGTTCAAACAAAACTATTCAAGATTTAAATAAAAACAGTAAACAGATGCGCGCGTGATTTTCTTTGTCTCATGCAATTTTTAAGGTAAAATATGAAATTAATATTAGTACATACTTTTTTATTTCGTGGTATCTATTATCTAAAATGATAAAAAAAAGCAAAAAAAATATTTTTCATATATAGACAATCAAATAGTTGTCTAAATATTGTAAATATTCTTTAAAATCCAATGATTTTTTTAATTAATAATAACAATTTTAGTGTTAACATTAACATATTATCATAATTACCATTAATTATGTTAACATAATTTAAAATTGTTCCAAATTAATCATATTTTTTAACGCCAACAAACCAAACAAAGACTCTGAATTTAATAATTCTAAATGATAATCTGATGAATAATATTTTAAATAACCAATTTCCAATGGAAAACGTTTAAAAAAATTTACATCCAATAAAATCTTACAAAAAGATGAATTCTCAACAAAATACATTTTTAATTTTTAGTCGCAACAAATCAATAATTTTTTAGTAGTTATTTATACATTAAAATTTGTTTTGAAAAATTTTGAAATATTCTCTCAAAAAATTGAAAAAATAAATGAAAAATCACTTTCAATTTTCTCAGGAATTTTTGGAAAATTTTTGTTCTTGTAAATATCTTCAAAAATTCATTTTAAAATCTTCAAACATTTACATTTCATTTGACACTTTTTAGATTCTTGACAAATTTTAAACTATTTTTTAAAATTTTTTCAAAACATTTAAATTTCTTTCAAGATGATTCAAAGTTTTCCTAAAATTATTAATAAATCCTACAAACTTAAAAAACAGATTTTTTTTACAATTTTGAGAATCTTTTGAAATCTTTTTATATATTCTCCTGAAAATAATTTTAAAAAAAAAAAAAAAATCATTTTAATTTTTCTATAAATCTTAATTTTTTTTCATTCTTTTGAATTTTCTTAAAATGTTTTAAAAACTTCTAAATTTGTTGTTCGGAATTCTCAAAAATCTTCATTTTGTTTTACATTTTTTGTAATATTTTCAAGTTTTTAATTATTTTTTTATCTTTTCAAAACTTCTAATATCTCTTCAACTTGTTGAAATTTTTTCTCAAGTGATGATGGTTTAGCTGTTATTTATTCGTTAAAATTTGTTTATTTTTTATTTTTTAAATATTCTGTTGAAATTAATTAATTTGAAATTTAACATTATTTAACATTAATATATATATTAATAAATATTATAAATTTAACATTATTGCATTAGATTAACAATAGCAATTTTAGACGAACAAAATTAACATGATAAATGTTTAAAATTGGAAATATTCTTTTAAACATAATGTTTTTTGGTTAAAAAACCTCTGATTTCCGGTATTGTTAACATAATAATTGACATTATAAACATTAACATAATTAACATTATTCATGTTGAAATAATGTTACCATAACTTAAAATTGTTCCAAAATTGATAATATTTTTAATGCAAAAAAAAATTGTACAAAGATTCTGAATTTAATAATTCCAAATGATAATCCGATTAATCATATTTTAAATTACTAATTTCCAAAGGAAAACATTTTTTTAAATTTACTTACAATAAAATTTTACAAAAATTGTCAATATTCGTTGAAATCTAATGATTTTTCACAAAAATACCCAATTTCCAGTATAAAACACCAGCATAACATAAAATTATTAAAAAGGTGTGAACTTATTAAAATTTTTTTTTATTTTTGAAATTTTTGTTTAAAACTGATTTCCTGTGAAAACGTGAATATAGCTTAAAACTGTTCAGAAATTACAAATCTTGATCGAACTATAAAAATTTTCATTTGAAGACACCAATTTTTAGTGTAAAACGCTAAAAAATATGAACCTTGAAAATCTAACGATTTTTGTTCTAAAATGTCAAATTTCGGTAAAAAAAAGGCTGAAAATCAAGACAAAAAAATTTTTGGAAGTTTTTCAATCTTTGAAATCTAATAGTTTTTTTATTTAAAAATACCCATTTCTGGTGTAAAATGCAAACATAACCTTAAATTGTTCAAAGATTTGTAATCCTGATGATTTTTTTTTAAAAATGTTAATTTCCGATGAAAAAAACTAACACAACCTAAATTTTTTTAGAAATTTTAAGTCTTCTTTGAACCTTCATGATAAGTAATTTCTTAATGGCACAAGTTTCTAGGGATTCAATTAATATGTTCAATTTAGAAAGTCTTAAAATAAACAATAGTACTTAAATAATTAATCGTTTCTTGAATTTGTCCCAGAAGTCCACGAATTTGAATAATAATTAAAACAAATTTGAAATAAATTTTCATTTAAAAAAGTTAATTATCAACCAAGATCAAAAATAATTTTCAAAAAATAGTTAAATTTCAAACAAAGTACATGAATTTTCAACTAAAGAAGATAAATTTCTCCCAAAAATTGAATAGTTAAATTTTCATTAAAAAAAATTAATTTTCAACCGAAAAAAATGAACTTTTTTAACAAAATCGTCAAAGTTTCAATTGGAGTAGTCAAATTTTCAGTACAAAAAATTAATTTTCAACGAAAGAGATAAAATTAAAATTAAAATAATGAATCCTAAACAAAAAAATAATTTTTAACAAAAGAGTTTAACTTTAAACCGAGCAGTTGAAATTTTCATCCAAAAAGATGAATTCTCAACGAAAAATGTAACAGTTTATATTTCAAACAAAAAAGACGTGAATTTTTAATAAAAAAACAGTTGAGTTTAACCAATAAAATACGAATTTTCAACTAATAAAGATTTTCCAATCAAGAGAGAGAACAGATGTTAACAAAACTGTTCAATTTTTAAGCAAAAAATAATTTCCAACCAAGAAGATTATTTTCTACCAAAAAGGATTAAATTTCAAACAAATCTTCGTATTTTTAACTAAAAATATCAATTTTTAACTCAAAGTTAAATAGTTAAATTTTCAGTTAAAGAAATTATTTATCAACCAAGATAAAAAAGAATTTTCAACAAAATGGTAAAATTTTCAACCGAAGTGATGTATTTTCAACTAACATGATGAATCTTTAACAGATATAGGTACATTTTAAACAAAATACATGATTTTTTATTTAAAGAAGATAAATTGTCAACCAAAAATTAAATAGTTAAATTTTCAGTAAAAAAAATCATTTTCAACCAAAATAAAAACCAAATTTTCAACAAAATAATTCAAGATTCAACTGGAATAGTCAATTAATCAGTACAAAAAAGTTAATTTTCAACAACAAAAAAAACGCAAATTTTCAACAAAAAAAGTTAAATTTTCAACAAAAAAAGTTAAATTTTCAACCAGTGATTTTTTTTCAAATGATAAAACTTTAACCAACAAAATTAATTTTTAACAAAGTAGTTTAACTTTCAACCTAAGAGTTGATTTTTTAACCGAAAAAGATAAATTCTAAACGACAAATGTAATATTTGATATTTTTTAACCAAAAAAAGTCTTAATTTTAAATGTAAAATAAAAAATATTTTCCAGTCGGGAGAAAAAAATTCAAACTGTTGCATTTTTAAGTAAAACAATCAATTTTTAACTAAAATTATGAATCTTCAACTAAAAAAGGAGAGTTCAACAAAGTAGTTGAATCCTTAACAAGAACAGAATTATTTTCAATCAAACCGTTGCGTTTTTAACCAAAAAAGATAAAATTTCTACTAAGAAAATGAATTTTTAAACTAAAGACGAATTTTAAATAAAAAATGTTCATTTTCTACCAAAAAAGATTTTTCAGACAAGAAAGAGAAAAAACGTAAACAAAATTGTTGAATTTTTAAGCTGAAAAGACGAATTTTCTACAAAACAGTTGAATTTTCAACCCAAAAATTTGAGTATTTAACAAAAAAGTTCATTTTCAACAAAATAGTTGAATTTACAACCAAATTGTTACATTTTAAAATAAAAAGACGAATTTTCTTTAAAACAGTTAATTTTTTGATCTGAAAATATCAATTTTTAGCACAAAATTTAATTTTTAACCAAATAAATCAATTTCTACCAAAATAGTTGAATTTTCAACCTAAAGACAAATTCTCAACAAAATAGTTAAATAGAGTAATATAGGGCTACTTTTACAAAAAAAAAACATAGTTAATTTTATATTATGAATTAAAAAAATTTAAGCACATTCTTGAAAAAATTCCCTGACATAAAAAAAAAATCCCTGACATTTCTAGGTTTTTGCAGGTATATAAAAGTTCCCTGAAAATGCCATTCATTGCCAGGATTTCCAGGTTTTCCAAGTGAGTAGACACCCTGTTTTATATTAAAATTAAATTTTTTTAACACATTAAAGATAAAATATTTTTTTTGCTGAATCAATACAAATTTAAACTTAAAAGTATTAATTATAGTAAGAACGAAATGACATCTTGAAAAAAAAATTTGAATTATACTTAGCATATTCCACTGGTCTGCACCAGTTTTTCATGTGGTGTAAGAATTTTTTTGTTATTCTGAAAGTCAAAAAAAAAAGAAAAAATTTTTTGTGAATCAAAAAAAAGGCAAAAGAAGTTAAAAAGTTACACTGTAACATTTTAATAGACCAACTCGATGACATAATGTAGAAAAATTTATACTGAATAAGTTTGCTAGCAATTTTTTTGGCTTTTTAAATAACTTTTTTGGGGCTCTCAGAACGACAAAAAAATATTCTAAAAATTCTTGCACATTTTCATTATTAATTATGGTATTTTTTTAAAGGAGAAAATAGTGTTGATTATGCGAACGATTTAAAAAATATAAAAATGATTTAACAAATTTTTTGTCGGCCTTTTTTTTACATCTCCGTGAGTGGATTTGTAGTGACCTAAGTATATCCAATTTTTAAAAATAAATTATTTAATGAGCAGAAATCATTAAAAAAGTATTTAACATTATATAAAAATATACATTTTTTTATAAAAAAATTGTTTCTTCTTTTCCACATGCAAAAATTAATGTTTAATCTCACCACTTTTTTGTGAAAAATTACGCAGTTTTGCAGACTGTTCAAAATTAAAAGCGTTTGAAATTTTTTATTTAGGATGAAAAAAGTTTTAAGTTGATAAGCTGTAAATATGAATTAATTAATGATTTTGAAATTTGAACTGTAGTTCGAGTATTAAAAATTGAACAGTAATTTACTTTAAAAGATGATTTTTAATTCGTTCAAAACTAAACATTTCACATATTTTAATATACAAATATTTCATTTTGGACCTACTCAATTAAAAATTTTTTAATTACAAAAAGCGAACAATTATTTAATATTTATATTTAACTGTTCATTTAAAATAAGCAATTATAAATAAAATATTAAAAACTAAACAATTTGAAACTAAATTATTTGAAATAGAATGCCTAGATTCGAATAAATTTAAGAGTGCTAAATTTAAACTTTAAACGTTATAATTTTAATTATTTAATTTATAAAAAATGTAATTTGTATTTTTTTAAACGACTTAAAATTATTATAATTTAACTTGTAATTTAAAAAGGGTTCACTTTCAAGCAAAATTTAAAATCGTTCTATTTTTTAATGTTTCTAACTTAAAATTGTTTAAAATTATATAATTTTAGACATTTAAAATCATTCTTCAGTTTTAGAGATTTAGAGAATGATAGCGCAGATATATATTTTTTAACCGGAAATATCTGAACTCTTCAATTTATGAAAGTTTAAAATTTTAAAGTTTGCATTTTAACCGGATTTCATCTAAAATTGTTTGATCGATAAGTGTTTTTATATTTATTTTATATGTATAAATTATTGAGTATTTGAATTAACAATTTCTAAATTAAGAATTTTGTAATTTTCAATATTAAGTTGAAAATTCAAAGGAGCTATGCTTTAAGGGTTTTTATTTTGCACTTCAGTTTTAATTACTTTAAATAAAAAAATTTGTAACTTTAAAAATTTCATTTTTCCAATTGTTTTCAATTTCAGTTTCAATTCAATCACCATGTTTTTTTCAAAATTTCATAACTTTTCAAAGTTTTACGGGCATTACAGGTCTACTTTTAAAAAAAATTGCAGATTCACGTTTTAAAAATACAGTCAATTTTATTCAATTTCAACACATTCTACTGATCGCAGTCTCGTTTACCAACAATTTCTTGTACAATTTATTATTAATAAATGCCAATAGTAATTTAATAGTATACTTACATATATTTAATGAAATGATTAATAATGATTAATATTTAATAAAATATTGAATTAAAATTGAAAT
>JAUELO010000023.1:467116-477487 GCA_032357855.1 Amphibolips quercusostensackenii
AAAGTATTTGGTTGAAAATTCGTTTTTGTTGGTGAAATCCAAATGTACTTTATTCTTTAATTAAAATATTTTTTTGTTGAAATATGAACTTTTACATTTTTTCTTTGAAAATTCATCTTTTTGGGTGAAAAATTCAATTTCTTCATTAAAAGTTGAACTACTTTCTTAAAAATTCATTTCTTGGTTGAAGATTTTCAATTTTAGTTGAAAATTCAACTGGTTGGTTGAATATTAACTTTTTTCTGGAAGATTTATATTCTCGGGTTGAAAATTTAATTATTTTATAGAAAATTTGTTTTTTTGGTAAAAAATTAATATTCTTGATTAGAAATTCAACTATCTCGTTAAAAATGTATGTATTTTGTTGAGGATTCATCTTCTTTGGTAAAAATTTTATCTTAGGTGTTGAAAATTCATCTTATTCATTGAAAATTTTACTTGGTTGAAAATTTAACTGTTTTCAAGGAAGCTCATATTTTTGTTTCAAAATGCAACTGTATTTATTTTGAATTAGCATATGTTTTTCTTGAAATATCAATTTTTACATTTTTCGTTGAAAATTCAACTCCTTGGTTGAAAATTAAACGTCATTCTTAAAAGTTCATTTTTTTTTGTATAAGATTCCCAATTTTAGTTGAAAATTCAACTGATTGGTTGAATATAAACTTTTTTCTGGAAAATTTATATTCTCGGGTTAAAAATTTAATTATTTTATAGAAAATTTGTTTTTTTGGTAAAAAATTAATCTTGTTGGTTAAAAATTCAACTAGATGGTTAAAAATGTATGTATTTTGTTGAGGATTCATCTTTTTTGGTAAAAATTTTATCTTAGGTGTTAAATTCATCTTATTCATTAAAAATTTTACTTGCTTGGAAATTTATCTGTTTTCAAGAAAGCTCATCTTTTTGTTTCAAAATGCAACTGTATTTTTATTTTTAATTAGAATATGTTTTTCTTGAAATATCAATTTTTACATTTTTCGTTAAAAATTCAACTCCTTGGTTAAAAACTGAACTACTTTCTTAAATTTTATTTTTTTAGTAGGAGATTCCCAATTTTAGTTGAAAATTCAACTGATTGGTTGAGTATTAACTTTTTTCTAAAAAATTTATATTCTCGGGTTGAAAATTCCAATATTTTGTTGAAAATTTGTCATTTTGGAAGGAAAAAAATCTTCTTGGTTGACGATTTAACTATTTGGTTAAAAATGTATCTATTTGGTTGAGAATTTATCTTTTTCGGTAGAAAATTAGTCATAGGTTTAAAAATTCATTTCATTGGTTAAAAATTTAACTTCTTGGTTGAAAATTCAACTGCTTGCTAGAAAGTTCATCTTTTTTATTAAAAATGCAACTGTTTGGTTGAAAATGAATCTGTTTTGGTTGAGAATTTAACTATTTTGTTAGAAAAATTCTCATAAATATCACAAATTTGATATATTTTCGTATGAGTGGTTCAAAATAAATATTTTGTTTACCGTTTCTCTACTTTCTGCAATAATCCTTTCAATATTTTAATATTATTTATCCATAAACAGATTTTTCTGTAATGATATTCCTATATAATTTCCTATAATCGAGAAAAAATTCTAGGAAATCGATTACAAGTCTATACTGAATTTTCTGCAATATTTTTACATAAGGGATGGATTTAGACACATTTTATGGATACCTTATTAAGTTTTAAAAAAAGGTAGTGCTGAAATTTTATCATCAAAAGGTGTAAAACAGGATAGAAACAATATAAACATTGTTCCGTAAAAGATTGAGGTTATGTACCGCTTCAAACTCCAGAGTTTTATTATATTGAATATCAAAAAGGCTTCATCGTTTTTCTTATTTTAAAAACATATTTATCAGTAATATCTTGTTTTGCCGGGTTATAAATTTTCTACAATTATTAAACAAACTTTCTAAAACTAACCTTAAATTTTGCAATATTTTCGATGTTCATTTCATTTGATTTCACTTTTCGATATTTAAGAACAGTTTTATAAATAATTTATAATTAAATCACTAAATAGATTCAGATATACATTGTATTTAAGCGTAAATTGTAAAATAAATCAGTGAGTTGTTGACATCTCGGTTGTTAGAGTTAAGAAATTCTCGGTAAAATGAAAATGGAGAAGGTAAGGATGAAAAATACGGTAAATTTCCTTAGGTTCGAGAATTTATGGAAAAGATTCATTTTTTCAGTTTAGAAATATCTGCTTGAAGCGTATTCACAAAATAATTTGGGAAAATTATGAATACCAAATAGCAATTTGAAAAGTTTAAATAAAATTGAAATACTAAAATATTCATATTATTTTTTTAGATATAAAAAATACATTTTGCTGCCACGCTATAACTCGATAATAATAGTAATAATAATAATAATAACAACAATAATAATAAGTAATTTCAAATTTCAAATTTTTTTAAACAAATTGTAGACTTTTGAAGTTTTGTAAATAGAATTTTGAAGCTTTTTAAGGATTTTAATAAGTTCTGAGATAATAAATTTCTTTCCTAAGCTTCCAGGAAAAATTGTAATTGATTTTTTATTTTTAAAAATTAATTTTAATATTCAAAATGATTTTGAAACATTCCATATGATTTACTAAAATTTTGCAAAAGAATTTTAGAGAAAAAAATGTTTAACTTGAAAAATCCAATTTTTTCAAACAAAATGTAGACTTTTGAAGACTTGAATAAAATTTTAAAGCTTTTTAAGGATTTTTATAAGTTCTGAGATAATAAATCTCTTTCCTAAGCTTCCAGGAAAAATTGTAATTAATTTTTTATTTTGAAAAATTAATTTTAATATTCAAAATGATTTAAAAATATTCCATATGGTTTACTACAATTTTGCACAAGAAATTTGAAAAAAAAATTTTTTAATTGAAAGAATTCAATTTTTTTTTAAAAATGTAGACTTTTGAAGACTTTCAAATAAAATTATGAAGTTTTTTAAGGATTTTGATAAGTTTTGAGATTATAAATTTCTTTCCTAAGCTTCCAGGAAAAATTGTAATTGATTTTTTATTTTGAAAAATTAATTTTAATATTCAAAATGATTTTCAAACATTCCATATGATATAATAAAATTTCGCAAAAGAAATTTGAAAAAAAATAATTAAAAATTTGAAGAATCCAATTTTTTTTAAACAAAATGTAGACTTTTTAAGACTTGAATAAAATTTTGAAGCTCTTTAAGGTTGTTAACAAGTTATAAGATAATTAATTTCTTTCCTAAGCTTCCAGGAAAAATTGTAATTGACTTTTTAATGTGAAAAATTAATTTTAATATTCAAGATGATTTTAAAACATTCCATATCGTTTACTAAAATTTTGCAAAAGAAATATGAAAAAAAAAATTAAAAATTTGAAGAATCCAATTTTTTTCAACCAAAATGTAGACTTTTGAAGAATTCCAAATAAATCTTTGAAGCTTTTTAAGGACTTTGATAAGCTTTGAGATTATAAATGTCTTTCCTAAGCTTCCAGGAAAAATTGTAATTGATTTTTTATTTTGAAAAATTAATTTTAGTATTGAAAATGATTTTTAAACATTCCATATGATTTACTAAAATTTTGCAAAAGAATTTTGGAAAAAAAAATTTTAACTTGAAGAATCCAATTTTTTCAAACAAAATGTAGACTTTTAAAGACTTGAATCAAATTTTGAAGCTTTTTAAGAATTTTGATAAGTTCTAAGATAATACATTTCTTTCCTAAGCTTCCAGGAAAAATTGTTATTAATTTTTTATTTTGAAAAATTAATTTTAATATTCAAAATGAATTTCAAACATTCCATATGATTTACTACAATTTTGCAAAAGAAATTTGAAAAAAAAAATTTTAATTTGAAGAATTCAATTTTTTTAACAAAATGTAGACTTTTGAAGACTTCAATAAAATTTTGAAGCTCTTTAAGGTTGATGATAAGCTTTGCGATAATTAATTTGTTTCCTAAGCTTACAGGAAAAATTATAATTGATTTTTTATTTTGAAAAATTAATTTCAATATTCAAAATGATTTTCAAACATTCCATATCATTTACTAAAATTTTGCAAAAGAAATTTGAAAAAAATGATTAAAAATTTGAAGAATCCAATTTTTTATCAATCATAATGTAGACTTTTGAAGACTTAAATAAAATTTTGAAGCTTTTTAAGGATTTTGATAAGTTTTAAGATAATAAATTTCTTTCCTAAGATTCCAGGAAAAATTGTAATTGATTTTTTTTTGTGAAAAAATTAATTTTAGTATCAAAAACGATTTTAAAACATCCCATGTCATTTACAAAAATTTTGCAGAAGAAATTTAAAAAAAAATAATTGAAAATTTGGAGAATCCAATTTTTTTAAACAAAATGTAGATTTTTGAAGACTTGAATAAAATTTTGAAGCCTTTTAAGGATTTTGATAAGTTCTGAGATAATAAATTTCTTTCCTAAGCTTCCAGGAAAAATTGTAATTGATTTTTTATTTTGGAAAATGAATTGTAATATTCAAAATGATTTTAAAACATCCTATATCATTTACTAAAATTTTACAAAAGAAATTCGAAAAAAAATAATTAAAAATTTAGAGAATCCAATTTTTTTAAACAAAATGTACACTCTTAAAGACTTTTAAATAAGATTTTAAAGCTTTTTAAAGATTTTGATAAATTTTAAGATAATGAATTTTTTTTTAAACTTTGAGAAAAAAATGTACTTGATTTTACATTTTGAAAGATTAATTTTAATATTCAAAATGATTTTAAAACATTCCATATGATTTAATAAAATTTTGCGAAAGAATGTAAAAGATTTTCAAGCAAAATTTTTCAATTTTGCAAGATTACAAAAAAAAATCAAATAATTTTAAGAGATATTCAGAAGCTTTAAAAACATACAAAAACAATTTTAAACTTAAAAAGATTTCGAAAAAAAGTTTCGAAGCTTTTTGAGAATTTCGAAGGGTTTCAAGAGAAAATAAATTTTTTTTCAGATTTCTGGGACAATTTGAAATGAATTTTTTTTTTACAAAATTGATTTAAAGAGAATATTTGAAAAGTTTTCAATACAAATCAAAAAATTTCCAAAACTGTCAAAACAGAATCTGAAAGATTTTTTAGGCAATATTTTATATTTTGCAGAATTTTAAAAAAATAGGAAAAATGCCAATTATTTAAAAGATATTTAGAAGTTCTCAATAAATTTGAAAAATAGTATCAAATTTAAAAAAAAATAAAAACCTTGGGCAAAATGCAAATTTTTTAAGATTTCGATATCGTTTTTTAAAAATTTTGAAAGGTTTCAAGATTTTTAAAAATTTGCTTAAGATTCTAAAATTTAAAATTTTTAAATATTACAAAAGAATTAGAAATTTTTAAAAACGAATTTCGAAGATTTTAAGAAAATTTTAGGAATAATTCGAGTGAGTTTAAAAGATAGTTAAAAATTGTAGAAGTTTTGAAGGGATTAAAAATATTTTTTAAATTTGGAAGATTTCCGAAAATTTACCAAATTTTTTATTTTTTTCCAAGAGTCAAAAAATCCTAAATATCTTTTAATATTACTCAAACTTTTCCTGACATTTCAACATTGAAAATTATTTTAAAACATTCCATATGATTTACTAAAATTTTGCAAAATAATGTGGAAAATTTTAAAGTAAAATTTTTTTATTTTGCAAGATTACAAAATTTTGAAAAAATCGAATAATTTTAAGAAATATTTAGAAATTTAAAAAAGATACAAAAATAATTCTAAACTCAATAAGATTTGAACAAAAAGTTTAAAAGCTTTTTGAAAATTTCGAAAGATTTTAAGAGCATGCACAATTTTTTTAGGACTTCTGGGACAATTTAAAATGATTTTTTATTTTACAAAATTTATTTAAAGAGAATATTTGAAAAGATTTCAATGCATTTCATAGGATTTCCAAAAATGTCAAAAAAGAATCTGGAACATTTTTTTAGGCAATATTTTTAATTTTGCAGAATTCAAAAAAAAATTTCAGGAAAAATCCTAATCATTTTAAAACATATTTAGAAGTTTTCGAAAAATTTCAAAAATAATTTAAAATTTGAAAAAAATTCAACAAACCTCAGGTAAAAATTTTTTATTTTCTGAAGATTCCTGGGAACATTTTAAGTTATTCTTTCTTTGAAAAACTAATTTGACGAAAATATTTGAAAAGATTTTCAAACATTAAAAAAGATTTTCAGCATTTATTTTGAAGTTTTTAGACAAACATGGAAAAATGATATTTATGTAACCTTGAAGAAAATAACCAAAGAAACTTAAAAAATAAGTAGTTACTCAAAATTTTCATTTGGTATCAAAAATTATTTTTCTCTTCAAATTATAATTTTACTACATTTTTTTCTTGACAGAAAAATCTGGTTTTGTTGAAAATTCCATACTTTTCTTGAAACTTCGCCTTTTTGGTGTGAAAATTCATCTTATTCGGTGAAAAATTGATATATTTTTTTTATTTAAGTTGCAACTGTGGGGTTTAGAATTAAAATATTTTTTTATGTTGTTAATAATTCGTCTTTTTTGCAGAAAATTAATCTTCTTGATTGAAAATTCATCTTTTTGGTTGAGGATTTGACTATTTAGTTGAAAATTCGTTGTTTTTTTATATATTCAAACATTTTTGATTTAACATTAAAGTTTATAAACTTTGAAAAGAAACAAAAATAATTTTTCATTTAAAAATATCTTAACAAACATTTAAAACAAAATGAAGATTTTTGAAGATTTCAAACAAAAAATTTATAAGCTTTTTAAGAATTTCGAAAAGTTTCAACAGAATAAAAAAATTTCTAAAGATTTCTGGGATAATGATTTTTGAAATAATTTTCGGGAAATGATTTTTCGTTTTGTAAAATTAATTATTAAAGAAAATTTTAAACATTTAAAAGATATTCCAAAATTGTTATAAAGAATCTGGTAGATTTTCAGGCAATTATTTTTAATTTTTACAGATTTTTTAAAATTTTAGGAATAATTTGACTCAGCTCAAAATATATTTAAGAATTTGAGAAGTTTTGTAGAGAATAAAAATATTTGGAACTGAAAGATTTTCGAAAGTTTATATATTATTTTCAAATTTCTTCTAAACTTCTGCAAGTCCTAAATATCTTTTAAACTGTGTAAATTTCTTTCTAAGAATTTGTAAAATCCTGTTATATAAAAAAATTTTCTCAACATTTTTCTCGAGGAACTTAGGAAAATTATATTTATAAAACCTCAAAAACAAATAAAAAATAAACTCGAAATAAAAAGTTATTCCAAATTCGTATTTTGTATTGAAAATGATTTTTTGCTTAAATTATAATTTGGCTGCCATTTTTTTTCTATATTGCAAAAAAAATCTTTATTTGGTATCAAAAATTATTTTTCCCTTCAAATTATAATTTTACTACATTTTTTTTCTTCACAAAAAAATCTGGTTTCGTTGAAAATTCCACAATTTTTTTGAAACTTCGTCTTTTTAGTGTGGAAATTCATCTCTTTTGGTAGAAATTTGTTTTTATTAAAGCTGCAATTGTTCAGTTTATAAGAAAAACCTTTTTTTTATTTTGTTAATAATTCGTTTTTTTTTGCAGAAAATTAATCTTCTTGATTGAAAATTCATCTTTTTGGTTGAGGATTTGACTATTAAGTTGAAAACTCGTTTTTTTATAAATTCAAACGTTTTTGATTTAAAATTAAAGTTTATAAACTTTAAAAAGATACAAAAATAATTTTTTAGTTAAAAAGATCTAGAAAAGTTTTTAAAATAAAATGAAGATTTTTGAAGATTTCAAACAAAAAATTTACAAGCTTTTTAAGAATTTCGAAACGTTTCAACAGAATAAAATTTTTTTTAAAGATTCCTGGGATAATGATCCTTGAAATCATTTTCGGGAAATTATTTTTCGTTTTCTAAAATTAATTATTAAAGAAAATTTTAAACATTAAAAGGTATTCCAAAATTGTTATAAAGAATCTGAAAGATTTTCAGGCAATTATTTGTAATTTTTACAGATTTTTCAAAATTTTAGGAATAATTTGACTCAGTTCTAAATAGTTAGGAATTTGAAAAGTTTTGTAGAGATTAAAAATATTTTACAACTGAACGATTTCAGAAAATTTATATATTATTTTTAAATTTCTACTAAACTTCTGCAAAAAAATTTTTCTAAGAATTTGTAAAATCCTGTTATATAAAAAATTTTTTAAACCACTTTTCTCGAGAAACCTAGGAAAATTATACTTATAAAACCTCAAAAACAAATGAAATATAAACTCAAAATAAAAAGTTATTCCAAATTTGTATTTTGTATTGAAAATTATTTTTTGCTCAAATTATAATTTTGCTGCCATTTTTTTTCTATATTGACAGAAAAATCTTTTTTTGGTAGAAAATTCGTCTTTTATATTAGTTAATTATGATACAACTTTTGAATTGAAAATCAATGTGTTTTGGTAAAGGATTCAACTATTTTATTGGAATTCCGTCTTTTTTCAGATGAATTCAAACGTTTTTTAGATAAAACTAAAAAAAAAAATATTTTTGAATGAAGTATCAAATATTACATTTTGCGTTGAGAATTCACCTTTTTTGGATGCAAATTCAACTACTTGGTTAAAAGTTTACCTACTTTGTTAAGAAATAATTTTTTTGGTTGCAGATTTATAATTTTAGTTAATAATTTATCTCTTTGGTTGAAAATATAACTATTTTGTTGAAAATTTGTCTTTTTTGGATAAATTCAACTGTTTTTGATTGAAAATTAAAATATATTTTGATTGAAATATCAACTATTACACTTTTCGTTGAAAATTCAACTAACTGGTGGAAAATTAACTTTACTGTGGAGATTTTGATTTAAAATATCTGAAATCTTCAAACAAGTATTTGAATTTTGTAATAATTTAAGGAAAATTATATTTCTATAACCTTAAAAAAGTAAACTTATGCGCTAAATGATGCTACTCAAAAAAAAAAATTATAAATTTTTAGCTCTTTCTAAAACATAAATTATATTCCATACTTGTACATGTACTTACTTCAGACGGAATGTTATCTGTAGAAGAAATTTTCTTTTTTGCGCGATATCTTCTAGCAGCTTCTTTATTCTTTTTTCTTCGCGCTTCTCGTTCTTCCTTGGTTAAATCTTGAAAAAGTGACACCCTTCCCTCTTTTCTTTTTCTTTGGTAACTTTCTCGTTCTTCAGCAAGGTATATTGCACATTGCACAGGATCTTCTCGCAATTTTTCAATTCGTTCTCTTTTTAAAGCGTTTTTTCTCAGCTGCACTTGCCTTTTTTTCGCCTCAACTGTATTGCTTTTTTTACTTTGCTCTTCTTGTTTTTTCTTCTTTAAATCTTGCGTAAATAATAACCATTTATCTTCTTCTTTTTTGTTTTCTGAATCTTGCAAGAGTAATAACCTTTCATCTTCTTCTTTTTTTTTCTTTTCTAAATCTTCCATAGGTAATAGTTTTTCATTTTCTTCTTGTTTTTCCTTTTCTAAATCTTGCATAAGCAATATCTTTTCATCATCATCTTCTTTTCTTATTTTGTCAATCTTTACCAATTCAGTCAACACCCTTTTCTCTTTTCTTATTTTGTCACATATTTCTTGTTCTTTATCTGTATTAGAAATCTTCTTTTTTTGGCGATATCTTTTAGCAGCTTCTTTATTCTTTTTTCTTAGCGCTTCTCTCTCTTTTTTTCCTAAATCTTGAATAAGTATCACCTTTCCCTCTTTTCTTCTTTTGTGATACTTTTCTCGTGCTTTAGCAAGGTAAATCGCATGCTGTACAGGATCTTCACGTACTTTGTCAATCCACACTTTTCTTAACGCACTTCTTCTCTGCGATTTCCTTTTTTTCGACGCATCTGTATTGTAGATTGTCTTCGCCATAATTGTGGAATCTGAAAATGCAAGAATTAGAATAAAAAATAATTTTTCGTAGTAAGGTAAATGTCCCAGTAATCGTAATGCCAATTTTCTTGCTCTTTATTTAACTTGAATTAATTTTATTTCTATTTGTTGTTATAAAGTGCTAAAAATAAGTGCATTTTATCATTAAATGTTCTTTTAAACATATTTTTTAACAATATAATTATTAAATAATACTAAAAACATAATTAATTCTCTCTTGAATTTGTTTCCAAACCTCCATAAATTTGAATAATAATTCAAACAGATTTTTATTTTATCTTCTTATAGTTAGAATTCAGTGCATACTTAGGTAAAATTAATGAGGGTACTATATTACACTCAATTTAAACCGCTTCAAATTCCTAACTTTTCAAGTAAAAATATAGCATTTTCAAAAACATAGATAAATTTTTAACCAAAAAGTTAAATTTTCAACCAAAAAAAAGACGAT
>JAUELO010000023.1:485557-500113 GCA_032357855.1 Amphibolips quercusostensackenii
TAGTTCCACTTTCAAGTAGTTGAATTTTCACCAATAAATGTAATATTTGTTATTTCAACCAAAAAAAAATTTTAATTTGAAACCAAAAGAACGTTAAATTCAACAAAAAAAGACGAATTTTCAACAAAATGTTGAATTTTTAGCCAAGTAAGATGAAATTCCTGCGAAAACGGATAAATTTTGAACACCGAAGACGAATTACAAAAGATTTTTCAGTCATTAAAGAAAAAAATTAATCCAAAATGTGGAATTTTCTATAAAATAGTTAAATAAAATAAATTTAAAAGACATTAAGATAATGAAATATGAATTGTCAACAAAAAATTTAATTTTTAACTACATAGTTTCTACAAATATAGTTGAATTTTCTACTAAAAAAGACGAGTTTTGAACAAAACGGTTTGATTTTTAACCCAAAATATTGACTTTTTTTAAAAAGTCTGTTGAATTTAAAAAAAATAATATTTAATGTTCATTCCCTAAGTTTATAAGTTATACAAAATAATTTTCTCGATCTCAACATTTTTATTTGAAAATTGAATGTAATCTGTACAATATGTTAATTATTTTAAATACTTTTCGAAACTCCAATTTTGTAGGCAATTCAATGATTTCCTTTTTTTTTAAATATTAGTAAAATTCCACAAATTTTAAGTTTTTTAAATTGAATTAAACAGTCATAATGGCCTGCCCCCACAGAAATTTTGAAAAAAAAAGTTATGTCTGCGCAATAAAAATGAATTTTTGTTTTTGGGCATAAAAAATTAGGTCAAAGCACAAATATCAGAATATCAGGTCAGCGATAAAATATTAGGCCATGTCCTGATCAATCTAATTCAGGTCACCCTATTAAATATTAATGGTCAGTAAAAATAAAAAATTGGTCCAGAAAAAGTCACGGAATTTTGAAAATGTTTAGCGTCCACCCTTTCGAAAATTCGCATTCATTTATTCATTTTCAGAAGCGTTAGAAACGACCGCTAATTTGTTTACATTTTATTTCAACTACAGCTGGGAAAATAATCAAAAACGTAATAATAAAACTGACTTTACGATTGAATTTAAAGGTACTTAACCTAGGTTTTTAGAGTAAACTTAACCTTATTATTTTCAGTATCAAACAACTAATAATAATGCAATTAATATAAAACACTTTTATCAAAACCTAAGCCAACAAAAATGATTTAAAAAACAAGAAAAATCGTACTTACCATTCGAATATACGGATTGTCACCGAGGCATGTCTGACACAAAATTGGGAATTCCTGCAAACAAAAACAAGAAAATTAGATACCTAAAGGTTTCGCCAGATTTATAAAATTTAATAATATTACATTTTCATTAAATACGTACCGCATCTTCCCAATTTTGTCGATTATAAGTATTAGATGTTTTTGAGGTCGCCATTTCCTACTGTTGTCAGTGTGTCCCTTTATTCATTTTTTCTTTAAAAACCCTTCAGTTCGGTTTACAACGCAAGTACTTTGGACATGTTATAGGTGAGGTTACCAGCAGCTAGGTAGCGCCAGCTGATACAGTCAAAGTACCGCGAAAATTCAAATTGAATAAATAAAACGTTCTTACACAAATTTATAATAAAATTTATAATTTATTCACAAAACAAGGTTGAAGTTTAAGTCATTCAGTTTAAATATGAAAAAATTAATACTTTAATTACTGGTGAGTTTCTCTTGCATAGTTTTGAATTACATATATGTGTGAAATTCAGAACTACTCAAGAAAAACTGAAGGAACGTTTCAAAGTACGCGTTTTTGTAATTTTTTCTGTTTTTTACACTAAATAGTTCAATTTTTAACCAATAAAAATATATTTCGAACCGGAAATGGAGTACTTAACCTGTAACCAAAAAACAACGTTTAAAAAAAAATCAATTTTCAACCAAAAAGATGAACTTTTGAATGAGAAGGTTAATTTTCTGATAAAAACACGAGTTTTAAAACTAAAAAAGAGAAATTTTCCACCAAAATTGGAAGAGCTACAATTTCAGTTATAAAAAAGAATTTTTAAAAGAGAATTTAAAAAAAAAGAATTTCTAACAAAAAAAAGATAATTTTTTGATAAATGAAATTAATTTTTAACTAAAAGAGATAGATTTTCATCACGAAGTGGAATAGTTACATTTTTAGTAAGAAAGATTACAAAAAAAACTAACTTTAATTTACAGTCGAACCTTAATTTTTCTCCTTTTTTAATTCAATTCCCATCCGTGAATTCGGTCGTCAATTCCCATCTGGGAATTGTCGTCGCGCAGCGAATTTGGGTAAGAGGAGTCACGGGGCGTCGCAGTTGACTCTCAAGCGGGAAAAGCACACACGTTTTCATAATGATTAAGCACGATAGCGAGACTAAATCGACCAGAAGTGGGGCTCTGAAGCCAACTGAAGCCGATCGGACCGATCGGATTAATTCGTGCCATGATCCAGCAAACTAATTTCGTGCGATCGAATGTCCCTGTGTGGTACCTATTTAACCTTGACAACAGCGCCACCGGGCACGCAAACTCTTGTATAGGTCGAAGTTATTGAAGCAATTCCAATGAAAAAGCGTAGTGAATATCAATTATTTCAATAACATATGTTATACTACAGTTTTAAATTAATTATTTACCATAAGATTTTTTGTTAATATTTCACTGAAATTCAAATTCCTTGTGAATAGTTCCAAATTGGTGGCGCTGTCGCATTGCTACCCAACCTATCTTCCCTTCACGTTTTGTAATTTCAAACTGTTAAGTGCTGGAAAGTGTTTTGCAAGATCTTTTGTTGCAAAATAGTGATGTGCTTTTGGATACTGTTGTCTTCGAATGGTTTTAGCAAGCGATCGACAGAGAGGATTCAGTATGCGGACCGATGATGCAAGAGAAAGCTCTCATATTAAACGAGATACTGAACAATCCGCAAATGGTTCAAGTACTTAAGAAGGAAGAACATTTATTTTAACGTGTAAGAGCAAACTTTCTTCTTCATTTCCGTGAAATATTTAGTTTACCCGTGTCTCCGTATTAATAAAAAGTTTTCAAAATATTTTTTACTGCGCAGAAAAATTCACCGAAAATATGGTACATTCATACGCCCCTGACTGTTTACGTTAGGTAGACCCCTCGAGTTGCCACCGTCAGTCCCGAAACCGACAAGAAATCCAGGTTCGGCAATACTAAGTCAGAAAAAAAATTTCAACGTGAAAAAACGAATTTTGAACAATAAAACTTCATTTTTTAAGTAATGAAATTAATTTCTAACCGAAAAATTAATACATTTTTGAGCAAAAAAAATGCAGACAAATAGCTTATATTAAAATCAAACAAATGAATTTTTCAACCTGAAAGATGAATAAAACATTTTTCAAATAAATAATTTAAAAAAATGAATTTTCAACAAAAAAAATGAATGTTCAAACAAAAAGAAAATAATTTTTTACTTAAAAAATATATATCTGCAAGCAAGAAAAAACACATTTGCGAACAAATAGTTAACTCTAAAACCAAAGAAATGAATTTTCAACCATACAGATGAATTTTCACTAAACTACATGAATTTTCGACCAAATAGTTAAATTGTCAACTAAAAAAAAATATTTAACCAAAAATGGAATATTTAAATTATAAGTTGAAAAAATAATTTTGATTGAAAGAAAAGAAACTTTCAAGAAATTAGTTATATCTTAAAAAAAAAAATAATAATTTTTGACAAAATAGGTAAATCAACCAAAGAGAAGAATTTCTAACCAATAAAATAAATGTTTCACAATGTATTTCAACTTTCAACCAAATAGTTTAATTTTTGACCAAAAAATTAATTTACAACAAAAAAGATGAATGTTCAAAGAAAAAGAATAATTTTCTACCAATAAAATATAAATTTTTTTAACAAAAAAAAACATATAGTTAACTTTAAAACCAAAGAAATTATTTTTTAACAAAAAAGGTAAATTTTCAATAAAATACATGAATTTTCAACCAAATGGTGGAGCTTTCAACTAAAAAGATCAATTTTCAACCAAAAGTATAATGTTTCAATTTCCAAATAAAAAAATTAGATTCCCATAAGAAGAAGACGATCTTTCAACAAAACGCATTAATTTTCAACCAAGTAGTTGAATTTTTAAGCAAAAAAATGAATTAAAAAATAAATAAATTCCTAACCAAAAAGATGAATGTTCAATTAAAAAGAATAATTTTGTACCAAAAAATATAAATTTTCGAGCAAAAAAATGCATTTGCAAATCAATGTTTAACTTCAAAACCAATAAAACGAATTTTTAACCAAAAAGGTGAATTATCAATAAAATACATGAATTTCCAACCAAATAGTTGAACTTTTGATTGAAAAAGATCATTTTCAGCTAAAAATAGAACATTGAAATTTTCAACCAAGAAAAAAAATTTTGTTGACAAAATATTTAAATTTTCAAAGAAAGAGAAGAATCTTCAACCAATTAAGTGAATGAATGTTTCACAATGTATTTCGACTCTGAAGTAAGTAGTTGAATTTTCAACTAAAAATGTTTTTATTTGAAATATTTATGAAAATAAATAAAAACAGTTTAATTCTACCAAAAGGATTTTTTAGCTAAAGAAGAAACAAAATGTCAATAAAATTGGTGAATTTGCAAGCCAATAATACAAATTTTTTACTTGAGCTTATGGTATTTGTTAGTTCTCACCATAAAACGCAAAAACACTTTTATTAACGGTATAGAGCTTAAAATATCATTTTTCTCTTTTCAAACTAAATTAATTAGGTTTTTACTTCATTTTTTAAGGAAACCATAAAATTTTATTATTAATTTGTATTAAAAAAGCAGTTTTTTAAAATCTAATTTTAATTTTCGCGGAACTTTGCTTGAAAAGCTAGCGCTCTCTATCAGCTGGTAAGCTCATCTATTTACAATTTCCGATTGCTTCAAAACTGAAAAATTTTCCAGTTCTTCCTTTCATAAAAACGCACCTTTATCACCAATTAAAAAATTAACTAATACAATAATTCTCTAAATTTTGCCTCGCGTACAAATACGAAATTTCATTTTAAAATCTAGAACCATATTTAATTATTATATCGCATAAATAATTTGTATTTTGCAGCAAAAGAGCGGAACGCATACTAAACGGATTTAAGCACGATTGCCGCGTTTCTAGTCTGGCTGCAGCCAATCAGCATCGCGTTTAAGCAAGAAAAGATGAAATTTCAGCCAATCGCCTTACGGATATGAAAATTTGTCAATTTGGCAACGTTGCACAAAACGTTTCTTCGACGCTCCGTTAGTCCTCCATCGCAGAACGACAGAAGGCCGAGAAGGCCGCGGATGGATGGTCAAAGTTATTAGTGATAATCGAAAATGACCACAAATGACTCAAAAGCCACGCTTCGGACGGTGAAGCGGGTACAGTTTGGTATCCTTTCACCCGATGAAATAGTAAGTGAAAGATTTAATTACTGAATAGACAATTATTCTTGTAATTTCAGCACCGACTCCATTTTCCATGACATCGTCAAACTGTAACCATAAGCCTCGATATTTCTAACGTCTTCCAGATATTTACATTAGTCTCTGGAGACTTCAAGCAAAATTATGTCAGAATTTTTTCAGGGTGATTTAATTTAATGAAACTAGCCTTTTTTCAGCGGAAAGTGGATAAAAAGGGTTTCTTTTTTTCGCGTGTAGTCCTGATTTTAGTGTAGATGTTGGTTATTATCCTACGTCATAAAATTGTGTGTGATAGGAAAATTTTGTTTGTTTTTGTTATTTTTTTTGGGACCGCAAGTCAGAATCGCGTGAAAATAAATTTATATTTATTTTTAATGAAGTTTTTTTATTTGCATGTACGATTTTTTTACTTTTGATTAAAGTGAAAGTTTCGTGTGACTATCACTTTTGGAGTCACCGAAGTGTCTTGATTATTTATGCTTTGAAATTATATTAATTGAATTAGGAATTATTCAATAATATGTAGGTAGTAATTTTTTAAAGGAGTATTTAGATTATTTGATCAACATTTATTTAAAATTTTCATGTCTCATATTTGATTTTCAAAATTTATAACTAAATGAAGCGTGAAAGAAATTAGGGATTTTTGTTTCAGAAATATATGTAGATATTAAATATATATTATTAATTCAAATATTCTGACTTTAAATCTTGGTTTTTTAATTACTGATGTGTCACGGTGCACATTGGGGAGAAATTACTTTTTTTTGGTTCACAATAACAAATCTTGACTGATTTGATCGTATTTTCCATTTTTTAAATAAACAAATTATTTATTGGAAGTATTTTTTAATAATTTTACGTTTTTTTAGTTATATTGCTACAAAATTCGATGTAAATAATATTATGGAAGAAATTTCTCTTTAAGATCATTCTTGTTAATGTTACACAGGGTGCCGGGCGCTCTTGAAAACCTGGAATTCTCTTTAATTTTTTTTTAAATCTGGAAAACCTGAAAATCTCTTGGAATTTTTCACGAGAACCTTGAATTAAATTTGTTTCTTTCTTTCAAAACAATTATTTTATTGAAATTCGAAAACTTATTTAAAGCTTTAGTCCATCATAAAAGAAGCGTCTCGTTTAGAAGAAATCTTGCTACGAAAAGTGTTTATTTATCAAGGTATAATTGATCTTTTGTTCATTACAGAATAAATAAAGAGATTTCAAGGCACTTCTTGTAGATTGTACCACTTATTTTATAGATTGCAGTGAACAGACTAATGTTGTAAATAATTATATAAGTTTTTAATTTCTTCTCCACTAATATAGAATGTTAAAATATACATTTTTTTATAATAATCAACTTACAATTAGTGTCAAATTTAGAATGAGCTATGGTAATACAACTGATTTTTCGAGGGCTTGACCAGACTTTTGAGTTAACTAGAATATTTTAGATTATATCAAAAGATTTCACAAAGATTTGAAATAATTCAATGATTTCAACGAATACAAGAGATTTCACAGACACCAGGTTTTTAAAATTTCACAAAGATTTTAACACTTTCAAACAATTTAAAGGATTTTGAAAATTTTAAAAAGGGTATAGTAAACCAGATTTATAAGATTTAAAGATTTGGAACGATTTCAAATTTTTTTAGAAAGTTTTAAAAGATTTCACAAAGATCTCTAATATTTTAATGATTTCAAATTAATATAAAAGATTCCAAAAGAATACAAGAATTTCAAAGATTTCAAACGATTTCAAATTTTTTTAGAATGTTTCACAAAGAATTCATACGATTTCAAATATTCCAGTGATTTTAAGAATTTAAAAGGTTTCAAAAAGGGTGCAGTACATGAGATTTCAAAACGTTTCACAAAGATTTCAAGGATTTCAAAGATATTAAACGATTCCAAAGTTGTTAAGAAAAATTCAAAACATCTCTAATATTTTAATGGTTTCAAACTAATATAAAAATTTCAAAAGAATACAAAAATTTCAAAGATTTTAAACGATTTAAAATTTTTTTAGAATGTTTCACAAAGATTGTAATGATGTGAAACGAATACAAAAGATTTCACAAACAAAGCCGCCAGATGTTAGAAATTTCACAAAGATTTTAAAACTTTCAAAAAAATTTTAAGGATTTTGAAAATTTTAAAAAGGCATAGTGAACCAGATTTATAAGATTTCAAAGAGTTGAAACGATTTCAATTTTTTTTAGAAAATTTCAAAAGTTTTCACAAAGATCTATAATATTTTAATGATTTCAAGTTAATATAAAAGATTCCAAAAGAATACAAGAATTTCAAAGATTTTAAACGATTTCAAAATTTTTTAGAATGGTTCAAACAAATTTTCAATAATTTAAAACGATTGCAGAAGATTTCACAAATATTTCAAAGAATTCACAGGATTTCAAAAAATTTCAAATATTCCAGTGATTTCAAGAATTTGAAAGGTTTCAAAAAGGGTACAGTACATCTTTTTTCAAAACATTTTACAAAGATTTCAAGGATTTCAAAGATATTAACCGATTTCAAAATTTTTAAGAAGATTTCTAAAGATTTCACAAATATTTAAAAAATTTCATAAAGATTTTCAAAGAATACAAGATTTCAAAAATTTTAAACGCTTTCAATTTTTTTAGAAGATTTCAATACATTTCAAAGATTTTGAACATTTTCAATTTTTTTTTTAGAAGATTTTAAATATTCCAGTGATTTTAAACGCACAGGAAAGATTTTAAAGAGTTCATAAAGATTTCAAAAAAAGTACAGTACACTAGATTTCACAGAAATTTCAATATTTCGCCAAGATTTTATATACTATAAAACATTTCAACGAATTCATAAAGATTTCAGAGACTTCACAAAGATTTAAAATTATTCCCAAATATTTCATAAAGACGACTTATGTTCGAAAAAAATTAAGAATTTGTTTACTTATGGTTCTGCTTTCTTTAGAAATTTTTGGCAAATAAAAAATAAATTTGTTCATTTTTACATGTACAACAAACGGTTATTTCATTATTTTCTGTTAAAAAAAAGGAGACCTGGAAAAACTTGATTTTTTCTGGAAGACCTGCAAAAAACCTTAAATTTTGTTCATAAGAATCGTTAGACATATTAGAAGCCCTGATATAGTTTTAAATTTAATAATTTTTTATATAAATATAAACCAATTTCGAATTGAACATTTGTAATTGTGCAATTTGAAACATAATCATCTTATGCCATTCTTGATTTGTATTCCTTTTTTTTTATTTTGAATGTAATATCTTAAAATTGTCTGATTTTTAGTTGAAGATTTAGACAAATAAATCATATAAATTTTAAAAATATTTGATTGGAAAATTGCAAAAATGAATAATGATTCTAATGGAAGAGTTAAAAGTGGAAGGATTTGCAGTTGAAAAATTAAAAATTGTGTTTAAAATCAAAATAGATAAAAACTAAAGTATCTGAAATTAATACCTCAGTAATTCATTGATTTATTTAGTTTTCAATGGTTATAATTCTAGAGTTCTGAATTTTCTATAATTTCAGAAGCTCTAAGAAACATGCAATTTAGTTTTCAATTTCAAATTCTCAAATTTCAAACGATTTTGAATTGAAATGATTGAAATTCAAATGTTTTCAATTTTTAATTCTTTATTTTTGAACGCTTTCGATAAAAAATAATAAAATTTTAATTCGTTTGAATTTTAAGTGATCCAATTTCCAGAATAGTGTAAAATTTTATTGGGACTCACAAAAGTTAGGTATAATAATTAAAAGTAGTATACGTTTAAAATGACCATAAGCAAACTAATCTTAGTTGTTATTTACATTCGATAAATAAAAAATTATTATGGTATCAAAAATATTTTTAAAATGTTATATAAACATAAAAGTCGAGTTTTTTCAAAAAATGCCCCTCCGATTATTTTCGTATTTATTTTGATATATTCGTGAGGTGATAAACAACTACATTCAACAACAAAAATCTATTCAAAAAATGTTAACCAATGTTAGCCATATAATCTTACTAAAATTTCTTCATTTCTTAGTAATAAAATACAAAAATCGACTTTTTTCAAAAAGCGCCCGATCTATTATTTTTGTCTTTAGCTTACAATTTTCGTGGGATATATTGGATATATATTGCCACAAACAATAAAAAAATCCTATTTACTTGTATCAATGAATTTTTTCGAGCGTGTTTCATTTTCAAAAAAAATTGTAATATAAACTTAAATAAATATGTTTTTTAATTAGTAAAAGTAGCCTTATATTACTGGATTTGTACTGATTTAAATCAAACTTCTTTTTATCATTTGCATTAATCTCAGGAAACGTTTGGTTCCATTATTACTAATCAGGGTGGCGACTTGACCGGAAAAGACCGGGAGTTTTATTGGACAGGACATGACCGGGCATTTAATTAAAAAACCGGGAATTTACTTCTGAAATTAATTTTTGTATTAGTCATTCATAATTTTAATTGAAAATTCATCTCTGGTTGAAAATGTAACTAACACTTTGTTAAAAATTAATTTTCTTATCTAATAATTTAACTATTCCAGTAGAAAATTTAACTATTCTACTGAAAATACGTTTTTTTGTGAAAATTAGAATTTTGAGAGAAAATTAAACTATTCTATTTTTGGTTGAAAATTCATTTCCTTTTTTTTACAATTGTTATTTTTGTCTCTAAATGAGCCGAAAAGTAAGGTAGTTTGGAAGTCTGTTTTTCAATTGTAAATCTTTTCCACAATACTTTTTTACCATAAAATATTTTTTCATAATAAAATAGATTTCTGTTCGATCATAAATTAAAAAATTGATCTTTTTTTAAAATGAAATTTCTACTATTTCGATGAAAATTAACATTTTTTACGTAAAAATTTAACTATTTGTTTTAAAATTTATGTACTTTGTGGAAAATTGGTCTTTTTTTATGGAAAATTAAGCTCTATGGTTGAAAATTCCTCTTTTTCATAAAAATTTCAACTACCGCAGTTTAAAATTCATAATTTTAGTTGAAAATTCATAATTTTAGTTGTAAATTCATCATTTTTGTTGAAAATACACGTGTTTTGTTGAAAAAATCAATTTTTTTATAGAAAATTATCTTCTTTGAAAGTTAATCTTTCTGTCTAAAAATTCTTGTCGGTTAAAAATTCATCAATTAAAACAGATTAGTTTTTAAACAAAAAACTTCATTTTTAACCAAAAAATTTTTTTACAACAAGAAAAGACGAATTTCCAATAAAATACATAATTTTTCAACTAAGTAGTTCAATTTTTTTACCAAATTGTTGTCTTCTTGATCCGAAAATACGAAATTTTCTACCAAACAGTTGAATTATTAACCAAAAAGTTACTTTTAAACCGAAAAAAGATTAATTTTTAACCAGACAGTTGCATTTTTAACCAAAAAAGTGAAATTCAGTTTAGATAAATTGATTTTTAACAAAAAAAAAACGGATTCTCAATTAAAATTATGAATCTTCAACTAAAAAAATTAACTTTTAAGAAAGTAGTTCATTTTTCAACTTTAAAAGATGTATTTTCAACGAAAAAGATAATAGTCGATATTTCAACAAAAAAATATTTTAATTTAAAATAAAAAAAAACCGTTGCACATAACCAACAGAAAATAATTTTCTACAAAATATACTTCAATCCTCACTTAAAACAGATTATTTTTCTAACAAAAAACCTCATTTTTAACCAAAAAATTAGCTTCCAACCAAAAAAACGAAGTTAGAAAAAATTACTTGGTTAAAAGTTGAACTCTTGTTAAAATTTTTTTTTTTTGTTGAAGATTCATAATTTTAATTAGAAAGTCATTTCTTGTGTTGAAAAATGAGCTGTTTGATTAAAAAATTGTTTTTTCTTTAGATTAAAAGGGATTTTTCCCGAAAATTCAACTATTTTATTGAAAATTTGTTTCCTTTTTGGTTGAAAATTATTATTTTTTTCAACTGAAAATGTAACTATTGTACCAGGTAAATATTCCATAATATTAATTAAAAACTCATTTCGTTTGTTGAGTATTCATTTTTTGACTCAAAATTCAATTATTCAATTTTTGTTAGAAAAATGATATTTTTTAGTTAAAAATTCGTTTTTTTGTCTGATAGAAACTAATCTGGCTGAACATTAATTTTTTTAACTTTAAATTTAATTATCTGAGTTTTACTTGACAATTTATCTTTTTTTTCAGTAAAAATGAATTTTTGTTAGTTTGAAGTTTCAACTGTTTTGATTGAAGATTCATTGTTTTTGTTAAAAACTCATGTTTTTGGTTTAAAATTCAACTATTCCAGTTGAAGATTTATAATGTTGATTGAAAATTCATGAGTAGGTTGAAAATTAATTTTATTAACTAAAATTGTAACTATTTCATTTTCGTTAGTTAAAATTCCACTATTTCGTTAAAAAAGTCATGTTTTTTTTAATTATATTTTTTTGTAGAAAATTAATCTTGTTGTTTAAAAATCCATTTTTGTGGTTGAAGATTAAAGTCTTTCAGTAAAATATTCATCATTTCAGTTGAAAATTGATCTTTTCAGCTTAAAATTCAACTACTCTATGTAATTTTTCTAGCTGGAAGTTTAACTTTTTCATTTTTGTTGAAAATTCATATTTTTAAATGGTAAGTTCAAGTATATTTGATTCAAAATTCTGTTATTTTGAAACTTCGCTCTATAGTGTTTAAGGATGTTTTTGACGTATTATTGTTGAAAAATCGATTTTTAAATAGGAAATTATCGTTTTTGAAAGTTAATCTTCTTGTATAAAAATTCTTCTTTGCGGTTAAAAATTCAAGTATTCTAGTTGAATATTCATCATTTTGTTTGAAAATTCATCTTTTAGGTTGTAAATGAAATTACTTGGTTAAAAGTTTAATTGTTTTGTTAAAAATTATATTAACATTTTATTTTAACTTTTTAATTATTCAAAATTCTTTAGTTAGAAATTCGTCTTTTTGGTAGAAATAACTCTTCTTGGTTGCAAATTCATTTTTTTGTGTCAAAAATTAAATTATTTCATTTAAATATTCATCATCTTAGTTGAAAATTTATCTTTCTGGTTTGAAATTCAACTATTCTAGTCAATGATTTACAATTTTAGTTGAAATTTCATCACTTTGGAAATGTAAATATTTTTTTAACTTAATTTTTTTTTTGTTGAATGTAATTTTGTAAGTAAAAATTTAACTTATTCTAGGCGAATATTGAAAATTCTATTTTTCTTTGAAAGTTAATCTTCTTGTCTAAAAATTCTTATCGGTTAAAAATGCATCTTTTAGGCTAGAAATAAAAATACTTGGTTAAAGGTTGAACTACTTTGTTAAAAATTATTTTTTTTTGAAGATTTATAGTTTTAATTAAAAATTCATTTCTTGGGTTGAAAAATAAGTTATTTGATTGAAAAATTGTTTTTTCTTTGAAAGAAAAGGGATTTTTTCCGAAAATTTAACTATTATATCAGTTAAATATTCCATAATATTAATTGAAAGCTCATCTCTTTTGTTTAACACTCATATTTTGACTCAAAATTCAATTATTCAATTTTTGGTTGAAAAACGATCCTTTTCAGTTGAAAATTCGTCTTTTTTTTTAGTGGAAATTAATCTTCTTGGTTAAAAATTCATTTTTTTCTAAAGTTTAATTATTCCATTTAAGTACTCATCATCTTAGTTAAATATTTCATAGTTTTGGTTAAAAATTAATCTGTGTTTGAACCATAATTGTTTTAACTATAAATTTAATTATTAAAGTTTTGGTTCACAGTTTATCTTTTTTTCAGTAAAAATTTATTTTTGTTAGTTTGAAAATTTAGCTATTTCAGTTAAAGATTATTTTTTATTTCTTAAAAATTTATCTTTTTGGCTTAAATTTCAACTGTTCTAGCTAATTTTTCCAGCTAAAAGTTTAACATTTTCATTTTTGTTGAAAATTTATATTTGAGTTGAAAATTCAAAAATTTGTTTCAAAATTCAGTTACTTTGAAAATTTTCGCTCTGTTGTGTTCAAGGATGTTTAGAATGAACGTGATAAATTAAAATGTGGCAAATATGAATATTTTGCTTTTATTTTACCAGGAAAATTGAAAAACTTTACCGGGAAAAATCGGAAAATGACCGAGAATTTAAAATCGTCCGCCGAATCGCCACACTGCTAATTGAATTCAATTATTTTGAACCCTAAAGCCAAACTTCACCAACAACTATTTTGCTACTTTACAGGGCACCCTGGAATGCCAATAACCGGCTAAATTATTTTTCTAAAAAATTATTTTTTAAATTAACTCAAAACTTCATTTACAGAGGCGTATGTCAGTAACCGATGGAGGGATTCGTTTTCCGGAAACTATGGAGGGGGGACGTCCGAAACAGGGCGGTCTCATGGACCCGAGACAGGGTGTCATCGACAAAAATTCCCGATGTCAAACCTGTGCCGGGAACATGACCGAATGTCCTGGCCACTTTGGTCACATAGATTTAGCCAAGCCAGTATTCCACTGTGGTTTTATCACAAAGACCATCAAAATCCTTCGATGCGTGTGTTTCTACTGCTCAAAAATGTTAGTCAGTCCGGTAAGTACTTTCAAACGAATTTTATATACCTTACATGGTTTAAAAAAATCATTGAATAATGTAAAAGTGACAATTTCATACATTTGCGAGATAAAATATTGTGTCTAATGCGGAAGGTTGGTCTTTTCTAACTCGTGGAAAAACTTGGAAATTTCAGATTTTTTTTTTAATCCAGGAATTTTTTCTAGGGCGTGCTTAATTTTTGTTTAATTGCAATATAAAATTGAATAACGATGATTCTTTATTTGTAAAAGTAGCTTTTTATTACTATATTTACCTATTTTGTTAAAAATTAGTACTTTAGATGAAATTAATTTTTTTAACTGAAAATTCAACTATTCCAATAGAATATTCCATGATTTTAGTTAAAAATTCATTTCTTTGGTTGAACATCAAATTTTGTAAATGAAAATTTAACTACTCAATTTTTGGTTGTTAATTTATCTTTCTGAGATGAAAATTCGTGTATTTTGTTGAGAATTTAACTATTCTAGTTAAAGATTCATCATTTTAG
>JAUELO010000023.1:517581-533053 GCA_032357855.1 Amphibolips quercusostensackenii
TTTTTATGTTAAAAGTGCAACTGTTTTTTATTTAAAATAAAAATCTGTTTTGGTTGAAATATCAGCTATTACATCTTTCAAAGAGATGAAGTCTTTTGCTTGAACATTCACTTACTTTATTGAAAATTCACCTATTTGGTTAAAAATAGATCTTTTTAGTTTGATAGATCAACTGTTTTTGTGTAAATGCAACTGTTTAGTTGATAATTAATTTTGTTTATCTATATGGTTCAAAATTGAACTGTTTGGTTAAAAATTGAACTATTCGAACGATATCTGATTAAAAATTTTTAGCGTTTCATATTGAATTCAATATGGTATCTATACATTAATTTTATTAAAAGGAATTTGTTTCCCGATCATTCTTTTATTTTCGTGAAAAATCACCCTATTTCCCCGGATTTGAGAGCATTTTGATTTGTGAAGTCTGCTAGTGAATCGAGGACTAGGAATCTAAGACTAATCATTTTTAATCTTCATTGCAGATGTTCATTCGAAGAAACTGTGGATGTTTTGTTAGATGCGGCGTCTCACGCTGAGAATGATCCCATGAGAGGTGTCTCTGAAAACATCATTATGGGACAGCTACCTCGTATTGGCACAGGTTATATTCTTATTTGACTCTAATTTTATAATCGTCTATAGCAAACCTCTAAACTCTTTTTTGAAACACCTGATCCTGGGTGGTAATTCAGTTTTTGTTTATGGTTTTCAGGATGCTTTGATCTCTTACTCGATGCTGAAAAGTGTAAACAAGGTATGGAAATTCCAATGGCGGTTGGAGCGAGTATGATGGGCGGAACAGGAATGTTCTGCGGCACTGCAGCCACATCCAGCATGAGTCCACGAATGACTCCCTGGAACCAGATTGGAGCAACTCCAGCCTACGGTGCATCCAGTATGTCTCCTGGTAAGATATTATTTTTCATTTACTTTGTTCAATACCTCTTGATGAAAAGCTGAACAAAAAATTACCTTTCTTTGTTTTTTTGCAGCTCTAGAAAGTGGAATGACGCCAGGAGCGGGTTGCTTCTCTCCATCAGGAGCTTCAGACGCCTCAGGATTGTCTCCTGCCTATTCTGCCTACTCACCACAACCAGGCAGTCCTGGCAGTCCCGGACCAAGTATGAGTCCCTACCCGATGTCACCAGCTGGTGGTGCCTCTCCAAGTTACTCACCAACCTCGCCAGCTTATCTACCAACTTCTCCTAGTATGACACCATCGAGTCCAAACTATTCTCCAACCAGTCCAAGTTACTCGCCCACCAGCCCTAATTATTCACCAACGAGTCCCAGTTATTCGCCTACAAGTCCTAGTTACTCACCAACAAGTCCAAGTTATTCTCCCACAAGCCCTAGCTATTCACCAACGAGTCCAAGCTATTCACCAACGAGCCCCAGTTACTCGCCAACAAGTCCAAGTTATTCACCAACCAGTCCCAGTTATTCACCAACAAGTCCCAGCTATTCGCCAACAAGTCCAAGCTATTCGCCAACGAGTCCCAGTTACTCGCCAACCAGTCCAAGTTACTCACCAACCAGTCCTAGTTACTCACCCACAAGTCCTAGTTATTCTCCAACCAGTCCCAGCTATTCGCCCACAAGTCCTAGTTATTCTCCAAGTTCTCCAAATTACACTCCTGCTTCTCCATCGTACTCACCCACAAGTCCTTCTTATTCTCCAAGTTCTCCTCAGTACTCTCCAGCGAGTCCCAGCTACTCCCCCAGCAGTCCAAAATACTCGCCGACGAGTCCTTCCTACTCTCCCACTTCACCCTCTTTCGCTGGAACTTCACCGCGATATACACCAGCGAGTCCTACTTATTCACCTACAAGTCCAACCTATTCTCCAACGAGTCCTTCTTACTCTCCAAGTTCCCCACAACACACAACTGGAGGCAGCACGAGGTACTCGCCAAGCAGTCCAAATTATTCACCCACGAGTCCTACATACTCGCCCTCGAGTCCACAGTACTCGCCTTCTAGCACCAAGTACTCGCCCACAAGTCCAACTTACACTCCTACAAGTCCCAGCTATTCGCCCACGAGTCCTACCTATTCTCCTCCTGTTCCTGGCTACTCTCCTACGAGTCCTACTTATTCACCAGCCTCACCTGCTTACGAGACAGACGACACTTAAAAAGATTTTTACTTACACCAACTTTAAGCACTCGCCTTTCGCGCTAGTGTTGTAAGATATTTCCACGTTTTAAGAGAATCGGTTTTTTCTAAGGATTAATTGTAAGACTATGTAAGTTATTATTCTATTCATTGAGAAAGAGCTGCGTTTCGCAAATAAACAGGTTTGGAAAATGTACTTTTGGTGCCTTTGTGAGAAAAGTTATTGAAACGAACTGAAACGAATTTATTTATTATGATTTAGGGGAAGTAGGAAGCATCTTTCTTTTTTAGACAAAGATAAAGGGTAGAACCCTTTATCTGATTTTTATATGTGAACTATAATAACTATAAACTGACTGAATTTTTCCTGATATGTATATTTTTGACGATGGAAATGATTTAATGCGATGTATACCGAATCGGCAATTAAGGATGGCATAGCAGAACAGACCAAGTGCCGTATTTGTAAAAGAAAAAAAAAGGAGCGTAATAAAGGAAGTCAACGTCAAACAAGAATTTTTTTTTATTATCGCAAAATATGTTGTGAATAATTTTTTATTCCTTTGTGATCATTTATTTTCTTTTTCTAAAGACTTGAATGATAATGAAAAAAATTAATTTCACCTGATTTTATTTAATTTTCAAATATAAAAATTGAAATGAATGGTTTTTTCGTTTTCGTTTTAGTTCGTTGGCGAAATTAGCAAGGAATATTAGAAATTTTGTGGGAACATCAGCGTCTTCTCTCATTTGGATGCATCGATTTTTGCCAGATTGTCTGTTCTGTTGTGCCGTATTTTAATTATTAATTGATTTGATTAAAAAATAACAATTCCAAATCGAAAGGTTTGAAAATTTAGCAATTTTTGTTCGCATTTCAAATTATATGATTTTAAATAGTTCTCTTGTTTTTTTTTTTTTAATTTCTCTTGGGTTTTTCTGAGTTCTGTTTTTTTTTTTTTTTTTTTTTTTTTTAGTTTTCTTGGTTTTTTTTTCAATTCTTGCGGGTTCTTTTAAATTCTCTTGGATTTGCTTAAATTTTATTGAATTATTTGTAATTCTTTCGTTTTAACCTTTAATTCTTGTGAATTGACTTGAAATGTCTTAATTATTTTCTTGAATTCTTTTTAATTTTCTTGGATTCTTTTAAATTCTTTTTGAAATCACCTTTTGTTCGTACGAATCGTCTTGAATTCTCTTATATTCTTTTAATTTTTGGAAAATTACTTAAATTCTTTTGAATTTTCTTGTATTCTCTAGAATTGTTTTGAATTTTCTAGAATTGTTTTGAATTCTCCAGAACTGTTTTGAATTCTCTTGGGATTCTTTTGAGTTCTCTCGGCTTTTTATTCTCTTGTGTGTTTTTTTTTTAAAGTTCTCTTAGTTTCTCTTTTTTTTTCTCTCTCGGGTTCTTTTAATTGTCCTGGATTCACCTTTTAAGTCGTTCTTATTGTCTTAAATTCTCATAAATTTTTAAGAAAATTTGCCATTCATTTGAATTTTTTTCAATTCTTCGGATTCTTCCGAATTTCATTGAATTCTTCTAAATTTAATTTTTTTTTAACTTGTAGGATTCTTTTGAATCCAATGGAATATTGGTTAAATCATTGTTTTTTTCAAGGATTCTTTCAATTCTCTCTTTTTTTTATTCATTCGGGTTCCTTTGGATTCTCTTAAATTTGCTTAAATTCAATTTAATTTTTTGGAATTCTTTGGTATTAACCTTGATTTTTTTTTGACTTGTCTTGTAATCTCTGAATTATTTTCTTGAATTCATTTAAATATTCTTTGATTTTTTAAAATTAATTTTGAAATCACTTTTTATTTGTACGTATTTTTTTGAATTCTGTTCAATTCTGTGGAATTTTGGCGAATTTACTTGAATTCTTTTGAACTTTCTTGTATTCTTTAGAATTTTTTTAATACTCTTGGGATTCTTCTCAGTTATTTCGGTTTTTTTTATTGATTCTCTTTTATTTTTTTTTTTAAGTTCTCTGAGTCTAATTTTATAATTCTCTCGGGTTCTTTTTGATTGTCCTGGATTCACTTTAAAATTCTTTCGTATTACTCTTTAATTCTTATAAATTGTCATGAAGTCTCCTTTTTTTTAATTTTCTTGGATTTATTTGGAAATCACCTTTAATTCGTACTTACTGTCGTGGATTCTCTTAAATTCTTTATAATTTTTTAGATTTAATTACATTTTTTAGAATTCTTTGGATTTTTCCGAATTCCATTGAATTTTTCTAAATTTAATTAATTTTTTTAAACCTGTAGGATTCTGTTGAATCCAATAAAATATTTGTTAAATCTTTGTTTGTTTTTTTAGAAATGACTTGAATTCTCTTTTTTTAATTCTCTTGGCTTTATTTTAATCCTTTCGGGTTCTTTTGAATTCTCTTAGATTCGCCTAAACCCAGTTGAATTATTTGAAATTCTTTCATAATAACCTTTTAAAGTTTCTTGGATTCTTTTCAATTAATTTTGAAATTACCTTTTATTCGTACGTATTTTCTTGAATTCTTTTTAATTTTTTTAAATTTATGCAAATTTACTTAAATTCTTTGGATTCTTTCGAATTCACTTGAATTTTTCTAAATTCACATAATTTTTTTGAACTTGTTGGGTTTTCCTGACTCCAGTTGAATATTTGGTCAATCTTTGTGTTTTTTTTTTAATTCAGTTAAATTCTTTTGAATTTTCTTGCATTTTTTAGAATTATTTTAAATTCTTTAAGATTCTTTTGAGTTCACTTTTTCAATTCTTTTGGGTTATCTTGAGTTCTCTTAGATTCTCTTCGATTAGCTTAAATTCACTTGGATAATTTTGAATTCTTTCATATTAACCTTTAATTTTTAAAATTTTTATTCTCAGTTTTCTTGAATTCTTTTTCATTTTCTTGTATTTCTTTGAATTATTTTGGAAATCGCTTTTAATTCGCATTTATTGTCTTGCATTCTTTTAAATTTTTTTATTTGATTTTTTAAAATTCTCTTGGCTTTTTTTAATGCTTTTGGATGCTTTTGAATTCTCTTAGATTCGCCTAAATTTAATTGAATTGTTTGAAATTCTATCTTATTAACCTTAAATTCTTATGAATTGTCTTGCAATCTATTAATTATTTTCTTGAATTCATTTAAATTTTCTTGGAATTGTGTTTAATTCTTTTGAATTTTTGCGAATCCACTTGGATTCATTGGATTCTTTCGAATTCACTTGAATTTTTCTAAATTTATTTCATTTTTTTCAACTTCTTGGATTCTTCTAAATCCAATTGAATATTTGTTAAATCTATGTTTTTTTTTTAATTTTCTGGAATTCTTTTGAATTTTTTTGCATTCTCTAGAATTATTTTGAATTCTTTGAGATTCTTTTGAGTTCACTTTTTAATTCTCTTGGGCTATTTTCAGTTTTCTTAGATTCTCTTAGATTCGCTTAAATTCAGTTGTATTATTTCATATCAGCCTTCAATTTTCTAAATCTTTTCTTTTAATTTTCTTGAATTCTTTTTAATTTTCTTGTATTTCTTTGAATTCTTTTGGAAATCGCCTTTAATTCGCATTTATTCTCTTGCATTCTTTTCAATTTTTTCATTTGATTTTTTTTTAATTTGGATTTTTCCAAATTTACTTGCATTTTTCTAAATTTAATCCCTTTTTTGGAACATGTAGGATTCTTTGAAATCCAATGGAATATTTGTTAAATTTTTGTTTTTTTAGAATTCACTCCAATTCTTGTGAATTCTTTTTTTAATTCTCTTGGCTTATCCTTTTGGGTTCTTTTGAATTCTCTTAGATTTGCTTAAATTAAATTATTTTGAATTCTTTCATATTAACCTTTAATTGTTATAAATTATCCTGTAATCTCTTAATTATTTTCTTGAAATCATTTAAATTTTCTTAGATTCTTTTGAATTCTTTTTGAAGTCACCTTTTATTCGTATGAATTGTCTTGAATTCTCTTATATTTTTTTGAATTTTTGCAAAATCACTTCAATTCTTTTGAATTTTCTTTTATTCTGTAGAACTGTTTTGAATTCTCTTGGGATTCTTCTGAGTTATCTCGGCTTTTTTATTCTTTTGTGTTTTTTTTTTAAGTTCTCTTAGCTTCTCTTTTTTTAACTCTCTCGAGTTCTTTTTAATTGTCCTGGATTCACCTTTGATTCGTTCTTATTGTCTTGAATTCTCTTAAATTTTTTTTAATTTTTTCGATTTATTTGCATTTTTTTAAATTCTTCAGATTCTTCCGAATTTCATTCAATTCTTCTAAATATGTATTTTTTTTTTAAATCATAGGATTCTTTTAAATCCAATGGAATATTGGTTAAGTCTTTGTTTTTTAAGGATTGACTTTAATTCTTTCAATTATCTCTTTTCTCTTAATTCTCTTGACTTTTTAATTGATTATGAAATCACCTTTTATTTGTACGTATTTTCTTGAATTCTGTTTAATTCTTTGGAATTTTTGCAAATTTACTTGAATTCTTTTAAACTTTATTGTATTCTTTAGAATTGTTTGAATTCTCTTGGTATTCTTCTGAGTTATTTCGGTTTTTTTTATTGATAATCTTGTATTTTTTTAAAGTTCTCTTGGCTAAATTTTATCATTCTCTCGGTTTCTTTTTAATTGTCCTGGATTCACTTTAAAATTCTTTCGTATTTATCTTTAGTTCTTATAAATTGTCTTGAAATCTCCTTTTTTTTAAGTTTTCATGGATTTATTTAGAAATCACCTTTAATCCGTACTTACTGTCGTGAATTCTCTTAAATTCTTTAGAATTTTTGAGATTTAATTACTTTTTTTAGCATTATTCGGATTTTTCCGAATTCCATTGTTGAGTTCTTCTAAATTTAATTAATTTTTTTTTAACTTGTAGGATTCTGTTGAATCCAATAAAATATTTGTTAAATCTTTGTTTTTTTTAATCACTTGAATTCTCTTTTTTTTTAATTCTCTTGGCTTTATTTTAATCCTTCCGGGTTCTTTTAAATTCTCTTAGATTCGCCTAAACTCAGTTGAATTATTTGGAATTCTTTCGTAATATCCTTTAATTTTTATTACCTGTCTTTTTCTTAATTATCTTTCCTCATTCGTTTAAATTTTCTTGGATTCTTTTCAATTAATTTTAAAATCACCTTTTTTTTGTACGTATTTTCTTGAACTCTGTTTAATTCTTTTGAATTGTTGCGAATTAACTTAAATTCTTTGAATTCTTTCGAATTCACTTAAATTTTTTTTAGTTTACTTCATTTGTTTGAACTTATAGGATTCTTTTGAATCCAATAGGATATTTGTTAAATCTTTTTCTTTTTTTATTTCACTTAAATTCTTTTGAATTTTCCTGCATTTTCTAGAATTATTTTTAATTCTTTGAGATTCTTTTGAGTAATCTTTCATTTTCTTAGGTTATTTTGCGTTCTCTTAGATTCTCTTCTTATTTGGAATTCTTTCATATTAACCTTTAATTCTTGAAATTTTATTTTCAATTTCCTTGAATTCTTTTCAATTTTCTTGTATTCTTTTAAATTATTTTGGAATACGCTTTCAATTCGTATTTATTGTCTTGCATCCTTTTGAATTTTTTTATTTGATTTTTTGTTTAATACTTTGGATTTTTCCGAATTTACTTGAATTTTCCTAAATAAACTTCATTTTTTTGAACTTGTAGGATTTTTTTCAACCCAATGGAATATTTGTTAAATCTTTGTTTTCTGAGAATTAACTTCAATTCTTTTGAATTCTCTTTTTTCATTTCTTTTGCTTGTTTTTATTTCTTTTGTATTCTTTTGAATTCTCTTGAGACTTGCTTAAATTCATTTGAATTATTTGGAATTCTTTCGTATTAACCTTTAATTTGTGACTTGTCTTGTAATCTTTGAATTATTTTCTTGAATTCATTTAAATTTTCTTAAATCCATTTAAATTTTCTTGAATTCATTTAAATTTTCTTGTAGTCATTTAAATTTTCTTGGATTCTTTTCAATTAATTTTGAAATCACAATTTATTCATAAGAATTGTCTTGAATTCTCTTATATTCTTTTTAATTTTTGCAAAATAAATTAAATTTTTTTGAATTTTCTTGTATTCTCTAGAATTGTTTTGAATTCTCTTGGGATTCTTCTGAGTTATCTCGGCTTTTTTATTCTCTTGGGTTTTTTTTAAGTTCTCTTAGTTTATCTTTTTTTTTTAACACTCTCGGGTTCTTTTTAATTTTCCTAGATTCTTTTTTAAGTCGTTCTTATTGTCTTGAATTCTCTTCAACTTTCTAAAATTTTTGCGATTTAATTGCATTTTTTAATTCTTCGGATTCTTCCGTATTTCATTGAATTCTTCTAAATTTATTTTCTGTAAACTTATATGATTCTTTTGAATCCAATGAAATATTGGTTAAATCGTTGTTTTTTGAAGGATTGACTTAAATTCTTTTAATAGTTTCTTTTTCCTTAATTCTCTTGGCTTTTTTTTTTTTATTTCGGGTTCCTTTGAATTCTCTTAAATTTGCTTAAATTTAATCGAATTTTTTGTAATTCTTTCATATTAACCTTTAATTTTTATGACTTGTCTTGTAATCTCTTAATTATTTTCATGAATTCATTTAAATTTTGCTGTATTCTTTTTAATTAATTTTGAAATCACCTTTTATTTGTACGGATTTTCTTGAATTCTGTTTAATTCTTTGGAATTTTTGCGAATTTACTTGAATTCTTTTCAACTTTCTTGTATTCTCTAGAATTTTTCTTTAATTCTCTTCGGATTCTTCGGAGTTATTTAGGCTTTTTTATTGATTCTCTTGTATTTTTTGAAGTTCTCTTGACTTTTTTTTATAATTCTGTCGGATTCTTTTTATTTGTCCTGGATTCACTTCAAAATTATTTCGTATTTAATTTTTATGTATTGCATTGTAATGATATTTTAATTCTTACGAATTGTCTTGAAATCTCCTTTTTTAATTTTCTTGAATTTAAGTGGAAATCGCATTTAATTCGTACGTATTTCCTTGAATTCTATACAATTCTTCCGAATTTTTTCGATTTGATTGCATTTTTTCAAATTCTTTGGATTGTTCCGAATTCTATTGAATTCTTATAAATTTAATAAGTTTTTTTAAACTTAAAATTCTTTCGTATTAAACCCTTAATTCTTATGAATCGTCTTGTAATCTCTTAATTATTTTTTTTGACTTTTTACTTTTCTTGGGTTCTCTTAAATTCTTTTGAGTTTTTGCAAATTTACTCGGATTCTTTCGAATTCACTTGCATTTTTCTAAACTTCATTTTTTTTTAACCTGTTGGATTCTTCTGAATCCAATGGAATATTTGACAAGTCTTTGGTTTTTTTTTGGAATACACTTAAATTGTATTTTAATTTTCTTGCATTCTCTAGAATTATTTTGAATTCTTTGAGATGTTTAAATTTCTCTTTTTTTTAATTCTCTTGGGTTATTTGGAGTTCTCTTCGATTAGCTTAAATTCATTTGGATTATTTGGAATTCTTTTATTAACCTTTAATTCTTAAAATCTTTTTTTCAATTTTCTTAAATTCTTTTAAATTTTCTTGTATTCTTTTGAATTCTTGTGAAAATCGACTTTAATTCGCATTTATTTTGTCACATTCTTTTGAATTTTTTTGATTTGATTTTTCGTTTAATTCTTTGTTTTTTTTCGAATTCACTTGAATTTTTATAAATTTGATTCATTTTTTGAACTTTTAGGATTCTTTGTAATGCAATGGAATATTTTTTAAATCTTTGTTTTTTTTTTAATTCACTTAAATTCTTTTGAATTCTATTTTTTTAATTCTCTTGATATTTTTAAATCCTTTTGGATTCTTTTGAATTATCTTAGATTTGCTTAAATTCATTTGAATTATTTGAAATTCTTTCATATTAACCTATAATTTTTATGAATTATCCTGTAATCTCGTAAATATTTTCATAAATTCATTTAAGTTTTCTTGGATTCTTTTCAATTAATTTTGAAATCACCTCTTATTCTTACGAATTGTCTTGAATCCTCTTATATTCTTTTAAATTTTTGCAAAATTACTTAAATCCTTCTAAATTTTCTTGTATTCTCTAGAATTGTCTTGAATTTTCTTGGAATTCTTCTAAATTTCTCGGCTTTTTTATTCTCTTGTGTGTTTTTTTTTTTAGTTCTCTCAGTTTCTCTTTTTTTAATCCTTTCGGGTTCTTTTTAATTGTCCTGGATTCACCTTTGATTCGTTCTTATTGTCTTGAATTCTCTTAAATTTTTTTAAATTTTTGCGATTTATTTGCATTTTTTTTTATTTCTTCAGATTCTTCTGAATTTCATTCAATTCTTCGACATGTTTTTTTTTAAATCATAGGATTTTTTTAAATCATAGGATTTTTTTAAATCATACGATTTTTTTAAATCATAAGATTTTTTAAATCCAATAGAATATTGGTTAAATCTTTGTTTTTTTAAGGATTGACTTAAATTCTTTCAATTCTCTCTTTTTTCTTAATTCTCTTGGCTTTTTTTTTATTCTTTCGGGTTTCTTTGAATTCTATTAAATTTGCTTAAATTCAATCAAATTTTTTGTAATTCTTTCGTATTAACCTTTAATTTTTATGACTTGTCTTGTAATCTTTTAATTATTTTCTTGATTTCCTTAAAATTTTCTTGGATTTTTTTTAATTAATTTTGAAATCACCTTTTATTCGTACGTATTTTCTTAAATTCTTTTCAATTCTATTGAATTTTTGCGAATTTACTTGAATTCTTTTCAGCTTTCTTGTATTCTCTAGAATTTTTTTTAATTCTCTTCGGATTCTCCTAAATTATTTAGGCTTTTTAATTGATTCTCTTGTTTTTTTTTAAAGTTTTCTCGGCTTTTTTAAAATAATTTTGTCGGATTGATTTTATTTGTCCTGGATTCACTTCAAAATTATGTCGTATTCAGTTTTTATGTATCGTATTGTAATGATATTTTAATTCTTATGAATTGTCTTGAAATCTCTTTTTTTTAATTTTCATGAATTCCTTTTTATTTTCTTGGATTTATTTGGAAATCACCTTTAATTCGTACTCATTGCCTTGAAACCTCTCAAATTCTTTTGGATTTTTGCGATTTAATTGCATTTTTGAGGATTGTTCGGTTTTTATCGAATTCCATTGAATTCTTCTAAATTTAATTCATTTCAAAAAAACTTGTAGGATTCTTTTGAATCAAATCGAATATTTGTTAAACCTTTGTTTTTTGAGAATTCACTTCAATTCTTTTGAATTCTCTTTTTTCAATTCTCTTGGTTGTTTTTAATTCTTTTGAATTCTCTTAAGACTTGCTTAAATTCAATCGAATTTTTTGTAATTTCTTAATTATTTTCTTGAATTCTTTTAAATTACCTTGTACTCATTTCAATTAATTTTGAAATCACTTTTCATTCGTACGTATTATCTTGAATTCTTGTATATTCTTTTTAATTTTTGAGAATTTACTTGAATTCTTCTAAATCTACTTAATTTTTTTCAACATGTAGGATTCTTTTGAGCTTAATTAAATATTTCTTCCTTTGCATTTTCTTGCATTCTCTAAAATTGTTTTAAATACTATTGGGATTCTTTTTAGTTCTTGTAGCTTTTTTTTATAATTCTTTTGGGTTCTTTTAAATTTCCCTGGATTTACTTCAAAATTATTGCGTATTAACCTTTAATTCGTATGAATTGTCTTGAAATCTCTTTTTTGTAATTTTCTTGAATTCCTTTTAATTTTCTTGAATGCCTTTTAATTTTCTCGAATTCATTTTAATTTTTCTTGGATTTATTTGAAAATCGCATTAAATTCTTACGTATTTCCTTGAATTCTGTTCAATTCTTTTGAATTTATTCCATTTAATTGCATTTTTTAGAATTCTTTAGATTGCTCCGAATTCTATCGGATTCTTCTAAATTTAATAAATTTTTTCAACTTAGAATTCTTTCGTATTAAACCTTTAATTCTTATGAATTGTCTTGTAATCTCTGAATTATTTTCTTGACTTTTCACTTTTCTTGGGTTCTCTTAAATTCTTTTGAATTTTTGCAAATTTACTTGAATTCGTTCGAATGCACTTGCATTTTTCTAAACTTACTTCATTTTTCTAAACTTGTTGGAATCTGCTGAATCCAATGGAATATTTGATGAGTCTTTGGTTTTTTTTCTTTAATTTACTTCTCTTGGGTTCTTTTAAGTTTCCTTGGATTCGCTTAAATTTACTTGGATTATTTGGAGTTCTTTCGTATTAACTTTAATACTTGAAATACATTTTTTTTAATTTTCTTGGATTATTTTGAATTCATTTGAAAATCACCTTTAATTCGCATTTATTGTCTTGCATTCTCTTGAATTATTTTCAATTTTTGTGATTACTTTGTGATTACTTTTTCTAAATAAACTTCATTTTTTTGAACTTGTAGGATTTTTTTGAATCCAATGGAATATTTGTTAAATCTTTCTTTTTTTAGAATTCACTTGAATTATTTTGAATTCTCTTTTTTTTAATTCTCTTTTTTTTAATTCTCTTTTTTTCGATTCTCTTTTTTTTTTTAATTCTCTTGGCTTTTTTTAATCCTTTCGGGTTCTTTTGAATTCTCTTAGATTCGCCTAAATTCAATTGAATTGTTTGAAATTCTATCTTATTCTTTAATTATTATGAATTGTAATCTCCTAATTATTTTCTTAAATTCATTTAAATTTTTCTGAATTCTTTTTAATTCATTTTGAAATCACCTTTCATTTGTACGTATTTTTTTGAATTGTGTTTAATTCTTTCGAATTTTCGCGAATCCATTTGATTCTTTGGATTCTTTCGAATTCACTTGAATTTTTTAAAATTTATTTCATTTTTTTAAACTTGTTGGATTCTTCTGAATCTAATTGATTATTTGTTGAATCTTCGTTTTTTTTTTAAATTCAGTTGAATTCTTTTGAATTTTCTTGCATTCTCTAGAATTATTTTGAATCCTTTAAAATTTTTTTGAGTTCACTTTTTTTAATTTTCTTGGGCTATTTTGAGTTCTCTTAGATTCGCTTAAATTCACTTGGATTATTTGGGATTCTTTCATATTAACCTTTAATTCTTGAAATCTTTTTTTTTCAATTTTCTTGAATTCTCTTTAATTTTCTTGTATTACTTTGAATTCTTTTGAAAATCGACTTTAATTCGCATTTATTGTCTTGCATTTTCTCAAATTCTTTAGAATTTTTGTGATTCACTTGATTTTTTTTTAATTCTTTGGATTTTTCTGAATTCACTTGAATTTTTCTAAATTTACTTCATTTTTTTGAACTTGTAGGATTCTTTTGAATCCAATGGAATATTTGTTGAATATTTGGAATATTTGTTAAATCTTTGGCATTTTGGATTTTTTTTTTTAGTTCTCTCGGGTTCTTTTTAATTCTCTTGGACTCGCTTATGTGCACTTTAATTTTTTTAAATCCTTTTATACTAACGTTTAATTTTAATGAATTATATTGAAATCTATTTTTTTTTAAATTTTATTCTTTTTAATTTTCTTAAATGTTTATTTTATTTTCTTGTATTCTTTTTAATTTTCTTTGATTTTTTAAAAATTATTTTTGTAGCTCACCTTTGATTTGTCGTTTTTGTTTTGAATTCTCTTATAATCTTTTGAATTTTTGCGAATTTACTTGAATTTTTTAGAATTTTTTGGTTCTTTCACATTCACTTGAATTCTTCTAAATTTACCTCATTTATTTTCAACCTGTAGAATTCTTTTGAATAGAATTGAATATTTGTTTTTTTTTAATTCACTGGAATTTTTTAGAATTGGCTAAAATCTTTTTTTTCGTTTTATATTTTTTTGAATTCTTAAATATAGGTTTACATAAAAATAATTTAGTTTTGAATTGAAGCTTTCAAAATTAAACAATTTTAAATTTGATAAAGTTTTTGATAGCCTAATCCTTCAGAAAATGGGAAAAATTCAGTCACTTCAAAATGCGAAAAATACACGAACGAATTTTAGATACTTCAAATATTTGCAATATCGTATTTAAATTTCATAACTGTCTTATAAGGAAAATTTTTTAATGTTATTTTATAATTTACTTTCATTTTTATATTTATATATAAATATTTATTTAATATATTTTTATAAAGAAAAAGCTATTAAACTGAAAATTTCAAAACAAAAGTAACGATTCCAAATCTATTTCGTGGATTGATCAAACTGAAAAATAAAATGAAGTAAAAGCCATCAGGTAAGAAATTCGGAATCCCAAATTTTATGCGTTTCAATTCGTTTCCATAATTTCCCTTACTAGGACGTTTATTAATTTCTTCTCCTTCAAAATGTGTTTAATATTTAGTTATGCTTTCAGGAACTATATTGATTTTTTAGGTTATATTTGTAAAAATATGTGTTATTCTTGTTTTTTTTTTTGCAAAGAAGTAAAGAAGCCTTGTGTAGGTCTTCGCTCCCGCAGACTTTATCCGACTCTGTTCAATACTCTCAAGTTACAAACACGAATCGGGGAGAACCGGTCTGTGTTGATACTTTCTGGACATCTAGCAAAACTAAAACTAAAAGACAGAAGTCTTTGAAGGATCATGAATCGGGAAAGAATACCGCTTTTATTCAAAGAAGTCAAATCGGGACTTTCAGTTGCTTTTGCAACTCTCTGTATTATCGATATCTTCGGTGTCTTCCCGATTATTGCTCTCCCAAGAGCCATAGTGGAGTGTGGTGAGTTTTATTAATTTTTTATACAAACAGTGACTCATGCAAGTTATGCATTTTTTATTCTACTTATCAAGTTACTTCACATTTGAAGCATCGGCCAATAGAACGTTGTATGAGCAGATTTTGATTCACTGGAATCTAAGTTCATACGAATTTCCAACAAAATAGTTAAATTTTTAAATAAATAATTTAATTTTCCATCAAAAAGGTAATTTTCAACATAATAATTAAATTTTCTACCAAATTGTTGAATTTCTAACTGAAAAAGACGAATTTTCTACAAAACAGTTGAATTTTCTACAAAACAGTTTATTTACGACCAAATGGCTGAAATTTCAACTCAACAAAAAAAAAAAAAATGATTTTTTGATGAAACATATAAAAGTTAATATTTCAACCAAAAATAATTTTAATTTGATAAGGGGGCCTTTAGGTACGCTTTTTTTTAATTGATACTTAATGAGTTTTTAATCGGATAGTTAAACTTTCTACCAAATAGGTGAATTTTTAATCCAAAAAGACGAATTTCCTACAACACCGTTGAATTTTCATTGAAAAAGTTCATTTACGACCAAATGGTTGAAATTTCAACTTAACCAAAAAAAAAAAATGATTTTTTGATGAAACATATACTATTTCAGAT
>JAUELO010000023.1:581258-592537 GCA_032357855.1 Amphibolips quercusostensackenii
AAATAATTCCCTGATGAGGTCTAAATTGACCTTGAAACATGTTGGTACCCCTGGTAGTGTAAAAAAGACGGAGAAAGGAAAAAGTGAGAGTTTGGTTTTTGGTTGACTTTCCCCTTTTTCTCCCTCTTTTTTCATTTTGGTTATTTAATTTATCTCTAATGAGCCGAAAAGTGAAGTCTGTTTTATGATTGTGAATCTTTTTCATGTATTTTGCATTAAAAATGTTTCATGAGAAACTCGACTTCTTTTCGACCTTAAAATAAAAATTTTAATGGAGACACTAAACAATTGATTTTGTTCCAATTTTAGGTTTTGCCTATGAATATGTTAGAAGTTCTTTTAATTGAGGCTTTATAATGCTTACCTTGATTAGATTAAAGAACTCTTTTTATTTTCAAGTTTTCGTTTATAAAGAATGTTCTTTAAACATTAGCAATTTTTTGAATATTCAATAAAAATACAAAAAAATAAAAGTAAATAAATAAATTAAAAATTTTTAATTAATACAATTTTTTTTTATTGTTTCTTTTTCTTTTTTGGAAAATGTTATGATCTGAATGGATTGGTTCATAATCTTCTCACAAACCATAATTCTAAGATTTCAAAGCATTTCAAAGATTTTAAACAATTTCAAAATTTGTTATGAGATGTTAAAAGATTTCACAAAAGTTTCAAAGATTTCTTTGAAAATTCATAAAGATTTGTAAAGAATGCAAGAATTTTAAAATTTTGAACAGGGGTATACAGTACACCAGATTTCAAAGATTTTAAACGATTAAAATATTTCTGAGAAGATTTTAAAAGATTTAACCAAGATTTCAAATATTTTAGTGATTTCAAACGATAATAAAAAATTTCGAAAATATTTCACAAATATTTTAAAGAATTCATAAGGATTTCAAAAGAATTCAAGAATTTCAAAGATTTCAAGAAGGGTGCAGTACACCAGTTTTGAAGTTTTGAAAAAATTTAAAAGATTTTTAATGATTTCAAAAGTTTTCAACAAATTTGAGAAGGTTTTAAAATGTTTTAATGATATCAAACGAACAAAACAGATTCCACGAACAAAGATTAAAGAAAAATTTCAAATATTTTAGTGATTTTTTATACAATTGCAAAAAATTTCATAAATATTTGACAAATATTTCAAAGAATTCTTAAGGACTTCAAAAGATTTTAAGAATTTTAAAGATTTCAACAAGGGTGCAGTACACCAGATTTCAAACATTTCAAAACATTTAAATGATTTTAAACGATTTCAAAAGGTTTCAAAAAAATGTAGATTTTAAAAGATTTAAATGATTTCAAACAAATAAAAAAGATTTCAGAAACAATGATTAAAGAAAGATTAAAAAAATATTTAAAAGATTTCATAAAGATTTCAGTATATTTCACAAATATTTCAAAACATTTCAAAGATTTTAAATAATATGAAATTTTGTTAGAAGATTTCAAAAGATTTAACAAAGGTTTTATACGATTACAAATAAATTCAGAAAGAGTTCACAGGTATTAACAATATTCCAGTGATTTCAAACGAATACAAAATATTTCAGAAAGATTGCACAAATTTTTCAAAGAATTCATAAGGATTATAAAAGGTTTCAAGAATTTCAAAGATTTAAAAAATGGACCAGCACACTATATTTCAAAGATTTCGAAAAATTTCAAAGACTTTAAGCCATTTTAAAAGGTTTCAGCGCATTTGAGAAGATTTCAACAGATTTTAATGATTTCGAACGAACACAAAAGATTTCGCAAACAAAGATTAAAGAAAGATTTAACAAATATTTCAAGGATTTCATTAAGATAAAAAAAAAATTTACAAAAGCATTGAAAAATTCCATAATATTTCTCAAAGACTTCATACAAATTTCAAGCTTTCTCTAAGTTTTGTAATACTTAAAAAAATTCCAACGAATTCACAAAGATTGGAAAGATTTCAATGATTTTAGAGATTTAAAAATATTCCCAAAGATTTCACAAAGACGACTTTTGTTCGTAAAAATGAAGAATTTGTTTATTTATGATTCGGCTTTCTTTAGAAATTTTTGTCCAATAAAGAATGAAATGGCTCATCTTTTATATGTATAAGAAGCGTTTATTTAATTATTTATTGTAAAAAAAGAAAAACTTAACAGGAAAAACTTAATTTCTTGGCCTGGAAAACCTGGAGAAGACCTTGAATTTTTATTTCCTAAAAATCGCTGGACACCCTGTTAAAATATTTTCAAAATATTTTGAAATCTGTAGGAAATCTTTTAAATCTTTACGAAATCTTTTAAATCTTTGCGAAAGCTTTGAAATCTTTAAAAATATTTGATGTATTTGTGAAACCTTTGAAATCTTTGTGAAATGTTTCGAAATTTTTAAAAATATTTAAAAAAATTTTGAGATCTCTGACATTTTTGAGTGCTTTGTGAAATATTTCAAAATATTTTGAGATTCTTTTAAAATATTTTGATATATCTTTAAATTCGTTGTGAAATATTTTGAAATTTTTTGAAACCTTTTGAAATTCTTTTGAAAATTTCAAAATCTTTGTTTAATCTTTGAAATCTTTTTGAAATCTTTCTGAAATCTTTGCTGAATCTTTGAAATCTTTTTAATTATTGCAAAACCTTTGAAATATTTTTAAATTTTTGAAATTTTTCGATATCCTCAGGAAATGTTTATGAAATCTTTTAAAGTTTTGCGAAATCTTTGAAAATCTTTTAAAATCTTCTAGAATCTTTTGAAGGCTTTTGCAATATTTTGAAATCTTGGAATCTTTGTGAAATGTTTCGAAGTTTTTAAAAATCTTTTCAAATTTTTAAAATCTGCCATTTTTGAGAACTTTGTGAAATATTAAAAAATGTTTTGCGATTCTTTTAAGTTTTTTCGATATATCTTTAAATTTTTTGTGCAATATTATTTTGATATCTTTTGAAATTATTCTGAAAGTTATAAAATCTTTGTAAAATCTTTTTGAAATCTTAAGGAAATTTTTTAAAAATATTTTAGAAATCTTTTAAATCTTTTGAAATATGTGCCAATTTTTCGTAATATTTTGAAATCTTTTAGGTCTTTGCGAAACCTTTAAAATATTTTGAAATCTTTGTTAAATCTTTGAAATCTTTGCGAAATTTTTGAAATATTTTCAAAATAATTTGAAATCTTTAGGAAATCTTCTAAATTTTTTGTGAAACCTTTGAAATCTTTGTGAAATTTTACGAAATTCTTGAAAATACTTCAAATTTTTTGTGATTTCTGACATTTTTGAGATCTTCGTGAAATATTTGAAAATCTTTTGAAATTCTTTTAAAGTCTTTTGTTATGTCTTTAAATTCTTTGTGAAACATTTCGAAATCTTTTAAAATTCCTTAAAAAATTTTTAAAATCTTTGTGAAATCTTTAAAATCTCTAGGAAGTACATATTTCTAGAATCTTTTGAATCTTTGCGAAATCTTAAAAATATTTTGAAATATTTTGAAATCTTTGATGTCTTTGTGAAATCTTTGTGAAATACTTTGCAAATTTCAAAAATCTTTTAAATTTTTGAGATGTCTAAATTTTTTTAGATCTATGTGTAATATTTCAAAATGTTTTGAGATTCTTTCAAAATATTTTGATATATCTCTGAAATCTTTGCGAAATCTTTTTGAAATCTTTCTATAATCTTTGGGAAATCTTTGAAATCTTTGTAATCTTTGTCAAATGTTCCGAAGTTTAAAAAATCTCTATGATCTCTGACATTTTTGAGGTCTTTGTGAAATATTTCAAAATCTTTTGAGATTCTTTAAAAATCTTTTAATATATCTTTGGATTTTTCGTGAAACATTTTTTAATCTTTCAAATCTTTTCAAATATTTGTTAAAACTTTTAAAATCATTTTGAAATCTTTGAATTATTTAAAAATCATTGTGAAATATTTTAAAATCTTTATTATATCTTTAAAATCTTTCAAATCTGCGCGAAGTCTTTATGAAATCCTTTAAATCTTTTTGCGAAACCTTTGTGATCTTCTAAAAACTTTTTAATTTTTAATAAGCTTTTAAAATCTTTGATATATCTTTGATTTTTTTTTGCCAAACATTTCGAAATATTTGGAAATTCTTTTGCAATTTTTGTGAAATATTTTGAAGTTTTGCTGAGTTTTTTGCGAAATCTTTGAAATCTTCAGAAATCTTTGAAATATTTTGAAATCTCTGTGCATTATTTTGAAATCTGTGAATTATTTTTAAGTTTTCATGGAATCATTGGAATATTTGAAATATTTAATTGTTTTTTTTTTTTTAATCTTAGGGAATCTTTGAAATCTTTCTGAAATATTTGTAAATTTTCTTAAATCTTTGAGATCTCTGAAATTGGTGAATTCTTTGTGAAGTATTTGAAAATTTTTTGAAATTTTATGATATATATTTAAATTCTCTGTGAAATATTTCGAAATGTTTGGAAATTCTTGTGGAATTTTTGTGAAATATTTTAAAGTCTTTTGAAATTATTTTGAAATTTTTAAAATCTTTGTGGACTCTTTTAGATCTTTTTGAAATCTTTCTGAAATTTTTGTGAAATCTTTGAGATCTTTAAAAATGTTTGTGGAATCTTTGCTAAATCTTTAAATTCTTCTCAACCATGCGAAACCTTTAAAATATTTTTAAATTTTTGAAATCTTTTTGAAATCCTTCTGTAAACTTTAGGAAATCTTTTAAAATCTTTAAGAATTTTTTCTAAAATCTTTTAAAGATTTGCGAAATCTTTGAAATCCTTGTAAAATTTTTGAAAGTTTTTAAAAATCGTTTCCAATTTTTTTAAGATCTCTGACATTTTGTAGATCTTTGTAAAATATTTTAAAATATTTTGAGATTCTTTCAAAATATTTTGATACATCCTTAAATTCTTTGTGAAATTTTTCGACATCTTTTGAAATTCTTCTGAAGTTTTTTAATTTTCTGAAATCTCTGAAATCTTTCTGAAATACATATTTAGATTGAAAATTCCACTTTTTTCTAGAAAATTTGAATTTAAATTTGAAAATTCAACTATTTGATTGAAAATTTAATTACATTGTTCAAAAATCATTGTTTTTAGTTAAAAATCAACTTTTTTGTTAAAATTTCAACTTTTTTTAGGAATATCGTTTTTTAGGGTTGAAAAATGTTTCTGAGTTAAGATTTCGTCTACTTTGGTAGAAAGTTCAACTACTGCGTGAAAAATATTGAAAATTCATATTTTCGGGTTGAAAATTGTAATGTTTTTCTAGAAAATTTGCCTTCCAGCTTGAAAATTCAGTAATTTAGTTGCAAAATATTTTAGAAGATTTAAAAAGATTTCAATGATTTCAGACGAACACAAAAGATTTCGCACACAAAAATTAAAAATAGATTTAAGAAATATTTCAAAAATTTTCACAAAGTTTTCATAAGTTTTAAAGCTTACAAGAACTTGAAAGATTTTAACAAGTGTACAGTACAACAGATTTCAAAGATTTCAAAGATTTCAAAACATTTCAAATATTTTAAACGATATCAATTTTTTTAAAGAAAATTTCAAAAGATTTAACAAAGATTTCAAATATATTAGTGATTTTAAACGAATAAAAAATACTTCAGAAAGATTTCACAAACATTTCAAATAATTCATAAGGATTTTAAAAGATTTCAAAACATTTCGATGATTTTAAACGATTTCAAAAGTTTTGAAACGAATAGAAAAGATTTCTCAGAAAAGATTAAAGAAAGATTTCACAAACAATAATTAAAGAAAAATTTCACAAATATTTCAAAAACTTTGTCAAATTTGTTCGTCTTTGATTTTTGCGAAATATTTGATTTTTTTTTTATATTCGGAATATTTGTGACTCAATTTATTTATTTTAATATATCTTTATTGAATCACAACAGCTGCATGTAGCTAATACTAGGTTCATTTTATCCTATTGATTGATCATTAAAATTTTTGAATTATTTTTTAAATCTTTTGAAATCTGTAAAATCTGTTTAAAATATTTTCGAAGGCTTTTGAAAGTCTTCTGAAATTTTTAAAATCATTGAGAAATATTTCTAAAATCTTTGTGAAGTTTTTCTGAAATATTTAGCCAATTTTTGTTGAATTTTCGTGAAATCTTTGAAATAGTTTTGAAATCTATGTGAAATCTTTCTAAAATATTCGGGAAATCTTAAATCTTTTGAAATATTTGCGAATTTTTTGTATTTTGAAATCTTTTAAATCTTAACGAAACCTTTAAAATATTTTGAAATCCTTTTTAAATCTTTGAAATCTTCGCGAAATTTTAAAAATATTTTAAAAATATTTTCGAAACATTTCGAAATATTTTGAAATCTTTAGGAAATCTTTAAATCTTTGCGAAACCGTTGAAATATTTTTAAATCTTCTGAAATATTTTCAAATCTTTGATGTCTTTGTGAAACATTTGAAATCTTTGTGAAATGTTTCAAAATTTTTTTAAATCTTTAAAAATTTTTAAGATCTCTGACATTTTTGGTATCTTTGTAAAATATTTCAAAATCTTTTGGGTTTTTTTTTTAGAATTTTGTAATATATCTTTAAATTCTTTGTGAAATATTTTATATCTTTTGAAATTTTTCTGAAAGTTTTAAAATTTTTGTGAAATCTATGAAATCTTTTTTAGATCTTCAGGAAATGTTTTAAAAATAATGGAGAAATCTTTTTTAAGTTTTGAAATATTTGCGAAATTTTTGGAATATTTTGGAATCTTTTAAATTTTTACGAAACCTTTAAAATATTTTAAAATCTTTGTTGAATCTTTAAAATGTTCGGGAAATTTTGGATATATTTTCAAAATATTTTGAAATCTTTAGAAAATCTTTAAAATCTTTGCAAAACCTTTGAAATATTTTAGAATCTTGTGAAATATTCTTTAATATTTGTTCTCTTTGTAAAACCTTTGAAATCTTACTAAAATAATTCGAAATTTTTAAAAATATTTTTTAATTTTTGAGATTTCTGACATTTTTGCGATCTTTTTGAATTATTTCAAAATCTTTTGAAATTCTTTTACAATCTATTTATATATCGTCGAATTTTTTTATGAAATATTTCGAAATATTACGAAATTCTTCTCAAATTTTTGTGAATTATTTCGAAATGTTTCAAATTTTCTTTGAGTTTAAAAACTTTTGATATATTTTTGAATTCTTTGTGAAATATTTTGAAATCTTTATAAACCTTTTGAAATTCTTTTGAAACTTTTTAAATCTTTGTGGAATCTTTGAAACCTTTTTGAAATCTTTATGAAATCTTTGGTGAATCTTTTACATCTTTTGAAATCTTTGGGAAGTGTTTTTTAAATCTCTTGAATCTTTGAAATCTTTTGAAGTCTTTGAAGTCTTTGAAGTCTTTTAGGTCTTTGAAATCTTTGAAATCTTTGTGAAATTTGCTTAATTTTATTAAAAATCTTTTTAATTTTTTAAGATCTCTGATATTTTTGAGATTTTTGTGAAATGTTTCAAAATCTTTTGAGATTCTTTTAAGATATTTTGTTATGTCTTTAAATTCTTTGTGAAATGTTTCGAAATCTTTTAAAATTCTTCTCAAATTTTTAAAATCTGTGAAATCTCTGAAACCTTTCTGAAATATTTGCGAAATCTGTGGAATCTTTTGAAATAATTTGAAATCTTTTTGAAATATTTCTGTAATCTTTCGGAAATCTTTTAAAATCTTTCGGAAATGTTTCTAGAATCTTTTGAATCTTTGAAATAATTTGAAATCTTTAATGTCTTTGTGAAATCTCTGAAATCTTTCTGAAATATTTTAAAATTTTTAAAAATTTTCTTAAATCTTTGAGATCTGAAATTCGTCAATTTTTTGTAAAATCTTTCAAAATGTTTTGAAATTCTTTTGAAATCTAATGATATATTTTTGAATTCTTTCTTAAATATTTCGAAATATTTGAAAATTTTTGTGAAATATTTTGAAGTCTTGCTGAAATTTTTGCGAAATCTTCAGAAATCTTTGAAATCTCTGTGAAATATGTTGAAGTTTTCGTGAAATCATTGAAATCTTTGAAATATTTCATTGTTTTTTTTAAATCTTAGGGAAATCTTCGAAAGCTTTCTGAAATATTTTGAAATCTTCGACATCTTTCTGAAATATTTTGAAATTTTTTAAAATTTTCTTAAATTTTTAAGGTCTCTGAAATTCGTGAATTCTTTGTAAAATCTTTCAAAATCTTTTGAAATTCTTTTGAAATCTTATGATATATTTTTGAATTCTTTTTGAAATATTTCGAAATATTTGTAAATTCTTCTGAAATTTTTGTAAAATATTTTGAAGTCTTGCTGAAATTTTTGTAAAATCTTTGAAATCTTCAGAAATCTCTAAATCTTCAGGAATCTTTGAAATCTTGAGAAATCTTTGAAATCTTTGAAATCTCTGTAAAAAATTTTGAAGTTTTCGTGAAATAATTGAAATCTTTAAAACATTAATTGTTTTTTTTTCAAATCTTAGGCAAATCTTCGAAAGCTTTCTGAAATATTTTGAAATCTTCGACATCTTTCTGAAATATTTTGAAATTGAAAAAAATTTTTTCAATTCTTTGAGGTCTCTGAAATTCGTGAGTTCTTTGTAAAATCTTTTAAAATTTTTTGAAATTATTTTGAAATCTTATGATATATCTTTGAATTTTTTGTGAAATATTTCGAAATGTTTGGAAATTCTTCTGAAATTTTTTTTAAATATTTTGATGTCTTTTAAAATTTTTTAAATCTTTGTGGACTGTTCGAAATGTTTCTGAAATTTTTTTGAAATCTTTGAGATATTTTGAAAGCTTTTCAAATGGTTGCGAAATCTTTGCTAAATCTTTAAAGTTATCTTAATCATTGCAAAACCTTTGAAATATTTAAAAATTTTTGAAATCTTTTTGTAATCCCTGAAAAATCTTTTAATTTTTCTGAAATATTTAGAAAATGTTTCTGAAATCTGTTGAAGCTTTGCGAAATCGTTGTGAAATTTTCCAAATTTTATTTAAAATTTTTAAATTTTAAGATCTCTGATATTTTCGAGATCTTCGTGAAATGTTTCAAAATCTTTTGTGATTCTCTAAAAATATTTTGATTTATCTTTAAATTCTTTGTGAAATATTTCGAAATATTTTGAAAGTCTTCTGAAATTTTTAAAATTAGTGAAATCTCTGAAATCTTTCTGAAATATTTGCGAAATCTGCGGAATCTTTTGAAATAATTTGAAATATTTTTGGAATATTTCTGTAATCTTTTGGAAATCTTTTGAAATCTTTAGGAAATGTTTCTAGAATCTTTTGAATCTTTGCGATATCTATGAAATATTTTAAAATCTTCCGAAATCTTCTGAAATATTTTTAAATCTTTGATGTCTTTGTGAAATCTTTGAAATGTTTGTGATCTTTGAATGATCTTTGAATAATCTTTGAAATCTTTGTGAAATGTTCCGAAATTTTTAAAAATCTTTTAAAATTTTTATGATCTCTAACATTACTAAGATCTTTGTGAAACATTTCAATATCTTTTGAGATTCTTTGAAAATATTTTGATATATTTTTGAATTTTTTGTGAAATATTTTGAAAATTTTGGAAATTCTCGGATTTTTGTGAAATATTTTTAAATCTTTCAAATCTTTTTAAATATTTGTGAAAACTTTTAAAGTCATTTTGAAATCTTTGAAGTATTTTAAAATGTGTGCGAAGTCTTTGCGCAATCCTTTAAATCTTTTTGCGAAACCTTTGCAATCTTTTGAAATATTTTTAAATTTTTAAAAAGCTTTTCAAATCGTTGAGATATCTTAAATCTTTGAATTCTTAGTAAAATATTTCAAAATTTTTAAAGATTTTTTTGAAATCTTATGATATATCCATGAATTCATTGTGAAATATTTCGAAATATTTGGAAATTTTTCTAAAATTTTTGTGAAATATTTTGAAGTCTTGCTTAAATCTTTGAAATCTTCATAAATCTTTTAAATATTTTGAAATCTTTGTGAATTATTTTGAATTGTAAAATCATTGAAATCTTCGCAAAATATTTGAAATATTAAATTTTTTTCTGAAATATTTAAAATCTTTCTGAAATATTTTGAAATTTTTAAAAATCTTCTTAAATCTTTGAGATCACTGAAATTCGTGATTTCTTCGTGATATATTGCAACATGGGTTGAGATTCTTTTGAAATCTTATGATGTATCTTTGAATTTTTTGTAAATATTTCAAAATCTTTTGAAACTAATTTAAAGCTTTGAAAATCCTTGTTAAATCATTTGAAATCTTTGTGAAATTTAAAAAAATTTTTAAATCTTGAAATCTGGTGTGCACTCAAAAGTCGGTTGGTCAACCCCTCGGCTTTTATTTATTGTTTTCTTTGTTTTTCTAAAATTAAATTTTTTGACAAACTTTTTTTTCTTTTTTCAGACTCCAGGTCTTCCGAACGTTATTAAATAAAATCTTCACTGAAAAAAATACTCAATCTTTGCCATTATCAACTATTCGTGACTACATCAATACAAAACAAAAAACTGAATTTACTGGAGGTGAAATTAAAGCTGCAATCCACAAAATGACGGAAGCTAATCAAATAATGGAATCCGACGGACAAGTTTTCTTAATTTAAAACAAACGTGGGTAAGTCGTCGAAATTCTAGAGATTTGGCAAAATCTAGCCGTTATTCCTAAAGCAAACTCACGATTGAGAGCTTAGAAAAAATGGAAAGTTAAGCTATGAAAATTATTTTGTTAGTATTATGCATTACATATGACATTATTTTTAATTTCAAAAGGACGATGTTCTCAACAAAAATCGAAAATATTAAGAATAGCATGTGTTTTTGGGAATGATTAATATTTTAATCGTCATTGAGTAGAAGAAACGCAGATAAAATATCATTTAGAAATAGGTCTTAAGTTATTTTTGTTTTGACCAGTTTTCTTAATCTCGCATATAAGTTTAGATTGTAAATACTTAAAAAACAATGTAAAGAATAATCAACTTGGGAGTTACGGTAGGAATTGTTAGCTTATGAAATAAACATTTTTAAATCTTTTCTAAAAAGGGTGTATATTTTTATATTTTCCCACCCATTATTCGTAGACATATTATCGAGTCTAATAACATTTATTAGCTCTATTCATTAAATGCAACACATAAACTAGGCAACAATCATAACATGTATCACGATAACGTACTACGTCTCTCCTCATTTCGTGTAAATATATGTATGTGTATATATATATATATTTATATATATGTATGTATGCGTTATATATACATATGAACATGTATATGCGCCCAAT
>JAUELO010000023.1:634798-652064 GCA_032357855.1 Amphibolips quercusostensackenii
AGGCTGATTTACCTGAAATCATTGAATATTTAGATTCCTGTGCAATCCTTGACTATTCTAATTCCCGTTGAATCCTTGAATATTCTGATTAGCCTGAAATCCTTGAATATTCTTATTTTCTTGAAATCCTTGACTATTTTCATTCTACTAAAATCTTTGAATCTCCTGATTTTCCTAAAATCTTTTGATAATCTAATTTCCCTATAATCCTTGTATATTCTGTTTGCTTTGAAATCCTAGAATATCCTAATTTTCCTAAAATTCTTAAAACTTCTGATTTTCCTGAAATCCTAAAATCTCCTGATTTTTCTGAAATCCTTGAATAATCTGATTTCCCTGAAATCTTTGAATATTCTGATTTCCCTTAAATTCTTGAATATCCTGCTTCCCTGAAATCCTTGAATTTCTTGATTTCTCTTATATTCTTGAATATTTAAATTTCCCTGAAATCCTTGAAAATTCTGATTTCTATGAAATTCTTGAATATTCTGATTTTCCTGGAATCCTTGACTATTCTAATTCCACTGAAATCCTTCAATCTTCTGATTTTCCTAAAATCCTTGAATAATCTAATTTCTCTAAAATGCTTGTATATTCTGATTCCTTTGAAAACTTAGAATATCTTAATTTTCCTAAAATCCTTCAAACTCCTGATTCTATAAAATCTTTGGATATTCTGATTTTTTTGTATTTCTTGAATATCTCGAATTTCCTGATACCCTTGAATATTCTGCATCACCTGAAATTCTGGAATTCCCTGATTCCTTTAAACTCCTTGAATGTCCTGATTTCCGTGAAATCTTTAAATATTTTAGTTGCCCTGAAATTCGGTACTATTCTGATTTTCGTTAAATTCTGGAATATTTTGATTTCCCGAAAAAAACCTAAATTCTCTGATTTTCTTAAAATCCTTAAATCACTTAATTTCCCTAAAACCCTTGAATAATCAAATTCGCCTGAAATGCTTGAATATTCTGATACCCCTGAATCATTGAATATTCCGATTTTCCTAAAATCCTCGAATATTCTGATTTCCCTAAAATCCTTGAATAGCGCGATTACTCTGAAATCCTTAAATATCTCGATTTTCCTGAAAATCTCGAATATCTTGTTTTCCCTTAAATACTTGAATATTTTGATTCCCCTAAAATCCTTGTATATCCTGATTTATCAAAATCCTTGAATATACCTATTCCCTGAAATCCTTGAATATCCCGATTTCCCTTAAATTCATTAATATTCTGATTTCCCCGAATGATTCTCCTAAAAACCGTGACCATTCTCATTCGCGTAAAATCCTTGAACAGCTCGATTTCCCCAAAAACCTTTAACTAGCTCGATTTCTCTGAAATCCTTAAATATTCTGAGTTTTTTTAAATCCTTGAGTATTCTGATTTCCATGAAATCCCTGTATTCTCTAATTCCCCGGAAATACTTGACTATTCTGGTTTTTGTTAAATTCTTGAATATACTGATTTCCATTAAATCTTTAAATATTTTGATTCCCTTGAAAACCTTAACTATTCTAATTTGCTTGAAATCGTGGAACTGCTTGATTTCCCTGAAATCCTTAAATAACTCGATTTCTCTGAAATCTCTACATATCCCGATTTCCTTGAAATATTTGAGAATTTTGATTTCCCTAAAATCCTTGAATAGCTCGATTTCTCTGAAATCCTTAGATATCCCGATTTCCCTAAAATTTTTAAATATTCTGATTACCCTGAAATCCCTAAATATCCCGAAATTCCTGAATTCTCTGAAATTCGTAAAAACATCTGAATTCGTTGAATCTCTGATAATAAATAATAAATTTCCTAAATTCAATGACACCCTTGAATATCCTGAATGCCTTAAACAATATGAATTCCCTGATTGCCGTGAATTCTTAGAATTATCTAAATTTCTTAAGATCTCTGAATTCCTTAAATTCTCTGATATTCTTGCATATTCTTAAATCCTGAATTCCCTGAATTCTTGAAATGTGTTGAATTCTCCGAAATTCATGAATTTTCTGTATTATCTTAAATGCCTGAATTGCCTGAAATTTCTAAATTCTCTGAAATTCCTGAATTTTCTGAAAATCTTGATTTTCCTGAAATTCTTGAAAAAATTTGAATTCGTTTAATCTCGGAAATCCTTGATTTCTCTAAATACTTTAAATTTTTTGAAAATCCCGAATTCCTTGAATTCCCTGAATTCCATGGATTCTCTGAAATCCCTTTAATACTTTGAATTTCGCGATATCCTTAAATATCCGAATGCCTTGAACTATATGCATTCTTAAAATTATCTGAATTTCTAAAAATCTCTGAATTTCTTGAATTCTCAGAAATCCTTGCATATTCTTAATTCCTGAAATTCGTAGAGTTCTTTAAATCCCTTTAATTCCTTGAATATTCTAAATTACTCATGTTCCTTGATTTTTTCTAAATTCCTTGAATTTCCTGAAATCCCTAAATTCATTAGATGATTGAGGGAGTTTTTCGAATTCAATTAATTCTGAAAATCCTACGATTCCAGAAAATCCCTAAGAGTTTTAATGAATGCAAGAAATTTAGGGAATTTACACGAATTCGAAAAATTCAGAGAAATTAGAAGAATTCAGATATGTCGAAATTCAGAAAAATTTAAAAGACTTCAAGGAAGTTAAAAGAATTCAAAAGGATTTGAAAGAATTTAACAGCATTCTAAGTGATTCAAATTCATAGAATTTCAAGAACTCAAAATAATTTAAAGGAGTTTAATGTGAATTCAAATTCATTAAAGTGAATTCAAGTGAATTAAAAGTAATTCAAGTGTATGCAAAATAATTAGAAATAATATACTAAATCAGAGAATATTAATTACCAAACCGGTCTGCAGTTTGGCGCATATAATGCGGAATAAAATCGAGGGTATCGATTTACAGTCGAACCTAACTAGTTGGCTGGTTTTGGGACTGACAGTGGCAATTAGAAAGGTTTACCGAACGGTAAGAGTCAGGGGCGTATGAACCATTTCCTGTGGGTTTTTCTACGCAGGAAAAAAAATCAATTTTTTTTTCTAATACGGAGACAAGGGTAAACTAAATATTTAACGTAAATGAGGAACAAAGTTCGTTTTTACACGTCAAAATAAATGTTCTCCCTCCTTACGTATTCAGAGCAATTGCGGACCGTTCAGCATCTCGTTTAATCTCATTTAATCTCATTTAATATGAGGTCCGGATACTGAATCACCTCTATCGCTCGCTTGCTTAACCCATTCAAAAAGAGAGCAGTATCCAAAAGCACAGCACTATTTCGCAACAAAATACCTTGTAAAATACTTGCCAGCACTTGACAGTTTGCAATTACAAAACGTCGTAAAAGGAAGATAGGTTGGGTAACTATACGACAGCGCCAACAATTTGTAACTATGACAAGGAATTTGAATTTCAATTGAATACTAACAGTGGCTAACAATGACTTGATGAACTTAAATGAGCTTGAAATACACAAGAGTTTGCATGTCCGGTGGCGCTGTTGTCAAGGTCAAAGAGGTACTACAAAGGCACATTGGATCGCACAAAATTAGTTTGCTGGATCATGGCACGAAATAATCTAATCGGTCCAATCGGCTCCAGTTGGCTTCGGAGCCTCACCGTTGGTCGACGCGAGCCCGCTATCGTACTTATTTGCTATGCAAACGTGTGTGCCCTTGCCGCTTGAGAGTCAAATGTGACGCAGCGTTGTGACGAAGTGACCCAGCTAGGGCGTTAAGGTAAAGCGCTTTATTGATACACTCTTGCTTTTTTACGCTTGACTGACCACGAACGACCTCCCCTTCTTGCTCCGCGACTCCTCTCATCACAGACCGCGGCGCGGCGTCAATTCCCGGAAGGCAACGAGCCTAGGGCAAACTATTCAGGTTCGACTGTATTATACTCCGAAACAATTTTTTTATCAGTTATTACATTATCCTTACTTGATTATGTATGTTACAGCTGCTTTCTTCAGTGGAGTCACAACATTTCTTACTTTTGGTGGATTATTTAAGATCTTGACTGGTCTTTGCTTCCGATAAACCATTTTTGAATCGAAAGCCTCACTAACTTTTTTTGTTCCCTCATTTTCCTCATCTTCAACCTCGTAAACAAATTGCCTCATAAAACTCTCCCTCACCTTGGGAAGGTTAAAATCGGAAGGAACTTTGTGCAAACAAGTCATCTGCGGGCTGTCAGGAAATTTTTCAAAAATCCTCAGCCGAAACGGAAGGGTTTCTTTGATTTCGGCACTTTGCTCTCGAAACTTGAGCTGTTTTAATTTCTTGATGTCTTCATCAAGCTCCAAGTTGTCCAATATTACAGCAACGAAAAGACTCAACACAATCTAGGAGTTTAATAAAAGATTTACATATTTATTTATCGAATTTCTCATAATCAGATTAGGGGCCATTTATAAATTAGGAAACACATTTTTTGATATGTCTTATTAGAGAAAATTAGTTACTTACTATCTAAAACACTTAAATTACCAAATAATTAGAAGATACTTATATGAAGAGAAAGAAAATTAAAACAATATGGAACATGCAAGAAAAATGAATATATTTTATGATGAGTAGGGGAGTGAGAGTAGAGTAGGAGAAGTAAGGGTTAGGGAAGTAGGGAAGGGGGAAAGGGGAAGTAAGTTAAGTGATTAGTAGTGGGGAATTAAGGGCAAGTTGATTAGAGGATGTGAGAAAAAGTAGGAAAGTGAGGGAAAGGACAGCAGAAAATGGGATGAGTAGTAGAGAATTAAAGGAATGTAGAAGACAAAGAGTAAAGTGTTAGAGAGATGTGGGGAATTAGGAGAAGAGGTAGGAAAAGTGATGGGTAGGTGAGAGGAGGCAGAGTAGTGTAAGTAAGGAAAAAGTAGGAAAGTGAGGGTAAGGGAAATAGAAGAAGGGATAAGTAGTAAGGAATTCACGGAAATTAGGAGAGAGACAGTAGATTAGAAGAGAGGGGTCGAGAATTAGAAAAGACAGAAGTAGGAAAAGTGATGGTCAGGTGAGGAAAAGTATAGCAGGGGATGTGAGGGGAAGTAATGGTAAAGGCAATAGAAGAAAGGATGGGTAGTAGAAAAATGAGGGAAAAGGAAAGTATTGGACGAGATGTGTAGTAGAGAATTAATGGGGAGTAGAACAAGGGAAATGAGAGGGATGATGTATCTAAGATGTAAGGGGTAGGGAGTTGAGAAAGAAATAAGTAGTAGGAAGTTGGAGATAAGTAGGGGACGCAAAATTTAGTGAGGTGTGAGGAGGGTACTTAGTGGAAGTGAGAGGGAGTAGGTGAGGGAAAGTAGGAAAGTGAGTAGAGTAGAAAAAAGTTAAGGGATGGGTAGGCGAGAATTAAGGTTGAGTAGATCAGGAAAAGTGAGAGGAAATAGGTAAGTGAGGGGAAAATAAAAGCATTAAAAAAGATGGGTGGTAGGGAATCGACGGGAAGTAGAACAAGAGAAATGATGAGGGAGTTATGAGATGTAAGATGTGGGAAGTAAGGAAAGTACTAAGTAGTAGGGAATTCAAGGTGAGTAGGGAAGGAAGAATTTAGTGAATTGAGAGAAGGGTACTTAGGGGAAATAAGGGGAAAGTAGGTTTGAGGGCAAGTAGATCAGAGGAAGTAAGAGAAAGTACGGAAGTAAGGGTAAGGGAAAAAGAAGAAGAGATGAGTAGTAGGGAATTAAGTAGAAGTATTGGAGAAAGAGTAGAGTGAAAGAGAGGGGTGGCAATTAGGAGAGGGTGAATTGAGGGAAGTGATGGGTATGTGAGAGTTAGAAGAGTAAGGAAAGTAAGGGGAGGGAAAATAAAAAAAAAGGATAGGTAGCAGGGAATTCAGGGGAAGTAAGGGGACTAGGGAAGAGGAAATATAGTAGAGAAAGTGAGGGAAGGGGAAGTGGACCGATTAAGGGGTGGATAATTATATATTTAAAAAAAAAATTAAAATGTATGAAAAAGCTGTGTCATCTAGTAGAATGATATCAAAAATTTTAATTTTTTATATTTTTTTAATGGAATAGTTTAATTTTATACTGATAAGATAAATTCCCAACAAAAAAAGTAATATTTACAGAATAGATCAATTGTTGATCAACAAAATTAATTTTGACCAAAATAGCTGGATTTTTAGCTAAAGAGGTGAGTTCTCGACAAAACATATAATAGTTGGTGTGACAAGCTGTGGATTTGCGGATAATTTATGGATGGCCCCTTAGATACATGATGAAAGGAATATTACCAAAGTAACAAAAAGATGATAGAGGATGAAATAAATGGCAACGAATGGTGCCATCGTTTCGTGCGTTCGCACCATAGTTTCATCCATAACTTCGACCCACGCTTCTTGAGTCAAGATTTGAAACATAGACATAAAGGCCTGTGGATTAAAAAATGCAGGATATTATAAATATTTCTTCAACATAAATAAGAAAATTAAATTAAATGATCTCACTTCAGGGAAGGTTTCAAATTTTGTATAGTTGCAGAGGAAACAGAAGAGCTGCATAGAGATGCTGGAAGATATAACGAGCAGGCACATAGTGAATATAATTAAACTACCCAATTTTTTTCCAGGCCCAAAAATCTTGTAGACGAAGTCCTCCAGCATTGGCGATGCCTTAATAAGCCTCACGACTCTCAGAACCTGCAGAATAGAATAAGATAAGAAAATTATTCAAAAAGGGTTTCATATCTTATTAGAATGTTAATCACGTTGTTTAAATCTTTTTCTCTCATACTTTTCCTCCTTATCTCACCCTGATTTCCTCTACTTATCATCCCATAATTCCTCTTCTTTCTTTTTCCCCTACTTTCCCCTTCTTACTCTAATATCTCTCACCTACTCTGTTTCAAATTTCCTACTTTCCTTTAATTTCCCTACTTTACGATCCCTACCCTTATTTTCTATAATTTTCTTGTCTCACTAGTCACTACTTACACACCTAAAACTTAGACAATTTCTTACTAATTATTCCTTTTTCTCTCTTCTTGCTAGCCCCCCTCACTTCTCCTACTTCACCTTCACTCACTTCCTCTCCTTTAATCAACATCAATTCTTACTACTTATCCCTTCTCCGAACTCCTCTCACTTACTACCCTTTTTTCGTATAGGTGCCCTCCTCTCACTTCGCCTATTTATTCTTTCCCTAGCTAAGCTCTCCTTACTACTCCCCACTTCCCCTGATCTACTCCCGCTTCCCTACTCAACCTGAATTTCTCTTTACCCATCCCTTCCTCTACTACCATGGACTTTTTTTGTAAGCCCACCTCTTACTTTCCCTATCCTTTCCACCTTCATTACATCTCCTCAATCGCTCACCCTTAATTCCTTACTACTTATCCCTTTCCTTCCTTCTCTATTTTCTACTATACCAGCTTACTGCCCTTCTTCCCTCTCACCCACTTTCCCTACTCACTATAATTTTCGTATTATCGATTCTTTTTCTAATTTTCCTCCCCTACTTTTCCTCTCATTGATACCCCCCTGACCTACCGTACTATACTACCCCGACCTTACTTTCCCTACTCTTCCTCACTTTCCTATTACCCTTAATCTACTCCTCTCATTTCCTCTACGTACACTTTTCTTACTTACACACTCCTCACTACCTTCCTCACTCCCTTCTTTTCTGCTCACTTCACAGTTTCGTATTGTAGATCCTTTTCCCTATTTCCCTTACCTTCATTTGCCTTACTGTACTCTCCCCTCTCTCCCTCAATCATATAATCCCTTTCATTTAACTACTACCTATGCCTTCTTTTAATTAATCTCTCCACTCGCTTCCTGCTCTACGGCCCCTAATCACCCTTAATTCTCTATTACTCATCCTTTTCCAACTTTCCACTCTTTCACATTTCGTACACCCCATATCCTTACTTGCCCTGCTCTACTTCCCGTTAAATTCTCACTTAATATTTTTATCCTACTTCCTCTCACCTACCCCCTTACTTCTCGTACTCTACTCTCCTTCTTTAATCACCTTTTAATCTCTTCTTAACTTCTCCTTGTACCCTGCCCCTACTTCATATACTTCCACTCGATTATCTTTTCCTACACTTCTTTCCTTGCCCTAGTCATCGTAATTTCCCACTACCCATTCCTTCCCATCATTCTCCATTCTGTATTTTTTTTGTTACGCCCCCTCACTTTTCCTACTTCACCTTTATCTACATCTCCTACTCTACTTACACTCCCTGCTTACCCTTAATTCCCTTTTGACCATACCTTCTACGCTTACTTCTCTTACTTCCTCCACCTCTCGGTACTTCCACTCGCTTGACTACGAACTAATTTAAAATAATTTATTTTCCTTACTTACGCTACTCTACTCCCAATCTCCTACTCACTCTTATATCATACTACTCATACTCTTTCCTACTTCTTCTTCCCTAACTTCTCCCAGTACCCTACCCAACTCACTTCCTGTACTCAGCCTTGATTCCCAATATCCATCTATTTTACTTACACTTCTCTCAATTTCCCTACTCTACTTCACCTTCCCACACATTCCCTCCCGGGACTACAAAATCCTAAAAAATCTTTTAATCTTTCACAAATTAAATGAATGAATGAATGATGAATGATTTGATGAATGATAAATGATTCTTTTAGGATTTCGTAGTCCCGGGAGGTGAAGTAGAGTAGGGGAAGTGAGAGGAGCGGAAGTAGAAGGGATGGGTAGTAGGGAATTGAGGGTGAGTATGGGAAGTGAGTAGAGTAGGAAAAGTGGGTAAAGGTGAAGTAGGAAAAGTGAGGGGAAAGTAGTAAGAGAAAAGAAGTAGGGAATAAAGAATTATAGAGGGGATGGGTAGTAGGAAAATAAAAATTCATAAAAAAAAATTGTTAAGAAGGTGAATTCACCTGAAAGTAGGTGAAACCAGAAAGGTAGAAAAAGGGTATAATGTGTATAGTAGTGCCGATGGCAAGAAGCAGTTCAAATTTGTGTATTGAGTGCTTGTAATAACTTCGAAATCCCAGGCACCAAATTTTGAAGAGTGTTTCCAGGTCGAGAAGAATAGTGAAGGCAATTTCGACATAGTAGTAGTTGGCGTAGTAGGTGTCCCTTGGCCTCTCATCATGTTTGAAGTTCATTGTCGCTGTTGTGACACCATTTGCGAGGATAATGCACATGACAAACATTCGAAATTGAGGGGAACGCAAAACTGCGTGACAGAGAGGGGAAGCCATGCCACCATGTTTGTTTTCGTCAAGGGTTATTAATTTCCATCCATTGTCATCTCCGCATAAGATCTGAAAAAAATACAAATATAAAATCATAACTTTTTTCGTCCTTGCTGAAAGTAAAAATACAGACATTTTCTATCCCCTTTTTCTATCTTTTCATCTATCTATAATCATTCCTCTCTTTTTTTTTAAATTTTTGTTACTATCTGTTGAAATTACTTGAAACCCTTGAAACTATATTTTTTCTTCAAAATTTCCTAACTTTTCTATGATTTCCGGGTTTCCCCTGACCTGCGACTATTATGACCTATAAAAATTTGAGACCTGAGATGCTGAACTGTTGCTTATATGTCCTCGCACACCCCACATTTGCTGAAACTGTACTCTTATTTCATTAAATGTTTCGGTTATGACGGCGATGAAAACGTTCTTCACAAGCCAGGCCAAAAAGAATATCATCGTGCTGAAATAGAGTACTGCTCTCCAAGCTGGTAAGCTGTCAATTGCTCGGTACATAATAAAAACCCATCCTTCTTGCGAGGCAGCTTGATAAACGGTGAAGATACTAGTCACTGGAAAGAAAAAAAAATCAGTCCAAGTAGGCGTATTTTCTCTCCTATTCCCTCTACATCCCCCTCCCTCCTCACTTCACACTTCGCCCAGGCCTTCCCTACCTTCTTCCTCTCCTACTTCTTCTCTTTGCTTACCCTACTTTCCTTCTATAGTGCTCATTTTTACTCTCGTAATCACCACCACTTTCAATTATTTTCCCTAATTTACCCTGCTTTCTTCACCTTATTGTCTCTCATTTCCTTTACTTCCTCTGGCTTTATTTCTTTTCACTTTCCTCCCTGATTTCCTTCAACTTCTCTTACTCTCGCTTCTATCATTTTCCCTACATACCTTCCGATTATTCACCCTGATGCCCCTACTCTCCTTCCACTCACTTCCCCTTACTTTCCCTCCCTTTACTCCTCCTACGACTTTTCTTTTTATTTCCCTAAACTTCCCTACTTTTCTTTCCCTACAGCGACTTCCCTGTTCCCCCTTTTTTGCTTACCTCACTTTATACTTCGCCCACTCCTTCCCTACTTTCTTCCTGCTATACTTCTCCCTATCTTCGCTACCCCTACTTTTCTTTCACAGTCCTCACTTTTCCTGCCCTAATCACCTTTATTTTTATCATTTTTTTTACTTTTGCTTACTTACACATTTTCCTCCTACCCTCATTAACCGCACTTTCTCTTCTTGCCCTCATTTCTCCTTACTTCCCTTACTTAACGTCCTCTCATTTCCCCTAAGTCCCCTCCCTTTATGACCCCTTACGTGTCTCCCATAATTTACTCTAACACTCTCTACTTCCTTGTCCCTCAATTTCGACTCACTTACCCGAATTCGTCTCCCCTTATTTCTTCTTTTTTTCTTTACTTATCGTCCCCTGATTTCTTCTTACTTCCACTACTCACCCGTGCCTTATTTACCCTACTTTTCCTTCCGTCACTTTTCTTACTTCTACTCTCTTTATTTCACCTAAGACTCCTTTCTTTATTTCCCCTCACTTCCCCTACTGTCCACCCTCTACCGTGCCTGTCCTATTTCCCCTTGATTCCCCTCTTACCCGACTCTCACTTTACACTTCGCACACTCTTTTCCCACCTCTTTACCTCTCTACTTTTCCATTTTTTCGCATTCCCTACTTTCCTTTCCTAATCCTCACTTTTACTTTCCTAACCACCTTTATTTGTAATCATTTTCCTACTTTTGCTTACTTACACCTATTTCCCTTACCCTCATTACCTATCGCTTACCCTACTTCCTCTCATTTCTTCTTATTTTCCTTACTTAACTTCGACTCATTTTCCCTGCTGCCCCTTCCTTTATTTTCCTTTATATCTCTCACCTAATTTACTTTTACTTCCCCTACTCTTCCTCCAATAATTTTAAAACACTTCCCCTCATTCCTTTTCACTAATATTTTCTCTCTCCCTACTTATCCTCCCTTAATTTATTCTAACTTTCTCTACTCACCTTCACCTTATTTTTCCTTTTTTTTCCTTCCGTCACTTTTCCTATTTCTACTCCCTTTATTTCCCCTTATTTAACCTGCTTTTCTCACCTTCTTTTCTCCTATTTCTGTCACTCTCCCTCCCTTTATTTTTTTTAATTTCACCCTAATTTTCTTTTACTCACTTTACTGACACTTTCTCCATTTCCCCTGTAAACCCTCCCATGAATCCCCTTTATGCCTTTCCTTCCTATTCACTCACTTTCCTTTACTTTCCCTTCCTTAATTTATCCTACGTCTTTCCTTTTTGTTTACCCTCAATTCCCCCTTATGTCCTTTCACAACTGTCCCTCCCTTATACCCCTTGAATGATCCTCTTCTCCTCCCTTCACTTTACATTTTGACCACCCCTTTGCCATCTTCTTCCTTTACTTCTCCCTCACTTCGCTTCCCCTACTTTTCTCTCCTAGTCCTTACTTTTCCTTCCCTAATCACGTTTATTTTTAATTATTTCCCTTACTTCTCCTTACTTACACTCATTTCTTCTACCCTTATTACCCCTTCCATCCCCTACTTCCCCTATCATTTCTCTTCACTTCCCTTACTTAGCTTCCTCTCATTTCTCCTATTTGCCTCCCTTTTTTCCTCATATCTCGCCTCTAATGTACTCTTTTTTCCCCTACTTTTTCGTCCCCTAATTTCCTCTCACTTTCCCTAATTTCGCTTCTCTAATTTTTTCTCTTTTTCCCTACTTAGCCTTCCCTATTTTTTCTCACTTCCCCTGCTGCCTCTTGCCTTATTTCCCCTAATTATCCTCCCATCACTTCTACTTCTACTCCCTTTGTTTTCCCTTATGTCCTCTGATTAACTCACCTCATTCTCTCTTACTTCCCCTACTTTCCCTTCCTTTATTTTTTCTCACTTCCCGCTCTGATTCCCTCTCACTATTCCTAATTTTGCTCCCATCATTTACCCTATATACCCTTTCATTATTTCCGCTGATGCCCCTACTCCCACTCTACTTACTTCCCCTCCCTTCGTTTCTCTTATGACTTTTCTTATCATTTCCGCTAACTTTTCCTACTTCTGCTCCCCTACAGTCCCTTTCCTATTCCTTCTTTTCCGCTTTCTTGACTTCATACTTCGCCCACCCCTCTGTCACCTTTTTGCTACTCTACTTCTTCCTATCTTCGTTTCCCCTACTTTTCTTTCTCAGTCCTCACTTTTCCTCACCTAATCACTTTTTTTAAAAATAATTTCCACTTCTTCTGCTTACTTACACATATTCGCCCTACCCTCATTACCCCTCACTTCTCCTTCTCGCCCTCGTTTCTTAGAACTTCCTTTAATCAACGTCCCTTATTTTCCTTACGTCGCCTTCCCTTATTACCCCTTAAATTTCTCCCTTTATTTACTCTAACACTCTTTACTTCCTTGTCCTCTAATTTTTACTTACTTCTCCTAATTCTTCTCCCCTAATTTCTTCTTCCTTCCATTGCTTATCCTTTTCTTATTTCTTTTCACTTCCACTACTCACCCTTGCCTTATTTACCGTACCTTTTCTTCCGTCAATTTTCTTACTTCTATTCCCTTTATTTCCCTTTCTCCTTATTTCCGTTACTTAACTTCAACTAATTTTCCCTACTGCCCCTCCCTTTATTTTTCTTTAAATTTCTCGCCTAATTTACTTTTACTTTCCTTAATCCCCCTCCCCTAATTTTGAATCACTTCCCCTAACTCTTCTCCACTAATTTTCTCCATCTCTCCCTACTTATCATTTCCTAATTTGTTCTTACTTTCTCTTCTTACCTTTACCTTATTTTTTCTTTTTTTCCTGCCGTCACTTCTATTTCTACTCCCTTTATACCTCCTCATTCACCCTAATTCACCTCGCTTCATTTCTTTTCACTGTCCCATAATTTGCCTTCACTTCCCTACTTCCCCGCCTCTTATTTTCCCTACATACGCTCCCACTATTTTTTCTCAATACCGCTACTCTTTCTCTTCTTATTTTCCCTACTTACCTTCTCTGAATTCTTCCCTTCTCATTGACCCTACTTTCCCTCTTATAACTTTCTTTTTGTTCTACTTTCTTAATTTCTCTCTGCCTCCTCTCTTTATTTCCCCTCACTTCCTCTACTGTCCCTCTTCTTATTTTCCCTAAATTTCCCTCTTGTCCTTTCTTTTCTCTTCCCCTACTAACTCTTTCCTCATTTCTCCTCTAATTATTATCCACACTTCCCTCCCCTATTTTCTTTTCACTTCTCCTACTTTCCCACCCTGATTTTGACTAACTTCTGGTACGTTTTATGCACTAATTTTGCCTCACTTCCCTTACTAATCATTCCCTTTTTTCCTTTCACTTTCGCTAAGTTCTCAACTTCGCTTTCCTCAATTGTCCTCTCGTCCACTACTTCTCCTCTCCTTCTTTACTTATGCTTTCCCAACCTACCAGCCTCTGATTTTTCCTCCCTTCACTTACACTTACACTTCCTAATAACCATTCCTGATTTTCACTTATTTAACCTACTTCCCCTACATTCATTTCCCCGTCTCCCCTTTCCCCATTTCCTCTCACTCCCCCTAATTAACTTCTCATCACTTCTTCTATTTACTCTCCCCTGATTTCCCATAACTTTTCCTGCGAAACCCCAAAAATGGATATAAAGCTGTTCATATTTAATTAAAAAATTCTCTAAAAATGACAACTTACTAAACTCGTCAAATCCATTAAAGCCCATGATATATTTGGACAATTCCAATTTCATACATGTCATTCCAGCCGGACACTGATATCCCGATTCCGGATCGGTGGAGCAAAAAGTGTCTGGAATTGCTAGACTATTAATTGTAATATGTTTTGGGTGTGTTGTATTCAAAACACAATGATTTGTCAGTTGGCCGAAAAATTGCACACCCAGTAGGCCATAAAGAGACATAAAGAATAAGAAGAAAAGTGTGACATTGTAGATTTGCTGACTCGATCGTCTGAAAAGTAGTTCATTAGAGATTTAAATTTAAAATAAAAATATTCAAGTATCTACAATATACAGAAGAGTTGTCCAAAATTTTTTTTTGGTTATTCATTCATATCGCCCGGAAATTTGTTCGAATCTACAAAAAAATTAATCCAATTTTTTGTTTTGGAAAACATGATATTTCAACATGGTACCCAGTGGGGCAAAAAAAGTACCCGTGGACAAATTAATTTTTTAGCCTAAACTATTCACTCGATTTGGACTTTTTTTTAAAATAAAAGCATTTAAAATTTTTAAAAGATATGTGTGGCTAGATTTATTTTTAATTTGGTTAAAAATTTGTTATTCAACAACAAAGTTAAAATTTTTTTGTAACTATTCCTGATAGCCATTTATTTAAAACATTTAGATTGATCAAAGAAGATTTTGAAACAGTGTCGCAACTATATATGAATAATTTACAGATAGTTTAAATAATTAAAAAAAAATTGTTATTGTGTTATAAACAAATTAATGAAGAAAAGTCATTTTTTGGGATTAGTAATGTTTAGCTCATTGAAATGAATAGATCTTGTATTATATGTGAGAGAAATAAATGTTCTATTACCATTAATTAAGAATAAATGCTTTATGGTCATTGTTTAAACAATTTTTATAAACAAAATCATAGTTTGGTGAATTTTCAATATGTAGGCTCAATTATGCTTCACTAAATCAACTAGATATTTTTTTCCGATAACTATTAACTCTAATACTTTGCAAATTGACAATAAATGTTCATTATTTAAACAATTTTTATGAAAAATTCCCAGTTTGGCAATTTTTTTGAGATTAATAGGCTCAATTTTTGTTTACGGAATCAACTAGAGATGTCATTCCAATGACATAGTTGACATATTCATTGATAAGTCGACAAATTGTGAATTTGTTAATAAAAAATATTTAAAAAATTACCAAACTGCATCTTTTTTCAATTATTGGTGATAAAACATTTATTTCTCTTAAATTTTATACAAAATCTATTAATTTCAATGAGCTAAACATTGCCAATCCCAAAAAGTGACTTTTCTTAATAATTTGTTTATAACACAATAGCAATTTTCTTAAATTATTCTTACCAACTGAAAATTATTCTCATATAGCTGTAACACTGTTTTAAGATTACCTTTGATCAATCTGAATGTCTTAAAAGAAATGGCACTTGGGAAAAGTAAAAAAAAATTTCAACTTTGTTGTTAAATAACAATTTTTTAAGCAATTTAAAAAATCTAGTTACACATACTTTTTCAAAATTTGAAAAGCTTTTATTAAGAAAAAAGTTTAAATTCTAATAAAATAACACTTTTTAAATATTACCTTAATAAGTCTGTTTTATAGGGTCCCAAAAAACCCCATAAGTGAAAAATGGGTTTTTGCGAATTTTTGTCGATGATTATAATTTTTTTCATTTTTGTTGTAACACAAATTTGTTAGTAATACATGAAATATTACTTTATACTGATAATTAGATGCTTATATAATTTTTTCAAACAATTTATTATTGTTTTTAGCAACTTTTTGCCCAATTTTTATTTAGCGTGAAGTACTAATTATTCAATTAAAATAAACATAATTGTTTGAATAATTTATTAATAATATTATTTTTAATAATATTCTCTGAGAATAATGCTGAAACTTTGTACTTTTTCAAAAATTTTTCCGCTTTTTGTCCAATCTTCAATTATAATGGGGTATATAATTAACTAAAGTTAACAAAATTATTGTTTGAACAATTTATTATTATTGTTAATAATATTAACTTTGAATAATTCTAGAAAGTTGCGGTTTTGTTTAAAATATTCAACTTTTTGGCCACTCTTCTCTTAGAGTTTGGTAATAATTATTGAAATTTACCAGAATTGTTTAAACAATTTATTATTGTTTATAATGATCTTTTTTGGATAATTGCTAAAAAGTTGTGGTTTTTCTGAGCTTTTAGACTTTTTATCAATTTTTGACTTAGTGAGTCAATAATTAAGGCAAGTTAGGAACAAATATTAAATATTAATAATATTTCAAACATTATTGTTTAACAATTATTTTTTCACAATTAAAAAGGCAAATCAAAATTAAACATTCAAGAAAAAACCGCAACTTTTTGGTAATAATATAGAAGAAGATAGTTATAAACAATTATAATTTTCAGTTTAAACAATTATTTTCACCAAACTTAACTAATTATTAAGTCACCTCAAGTGAAAAATAGACAAATAGTTAAAAAATTTTACAAAAAACCACAACTCTCTACAATTATGCAAAGAAAACATTATTAACAATAATAATTAATTGTTTAAACAATTGTTTTTCTTTACTTGAAATAATTATTACTTCACTCTAATTGAAAAGTGACAAAAAGTAAAAAAATTGTTTAAAAAACCGTAACTATCTAGTATTAATAATTTAAAGAAAATATCATTAACAATAATAATAAATTGTTCAAGCAATTATGTTTATGAAAATTATTCAAATATTACCTCACTCTTATTAAAAAGTGACAAAAAGTAAAAAATCCCAAAAAAAAACCGTAACTATCTAGTAATAATTATTCAAAGAAAATATTATTAACAATAATAATGAATTGTTCAAGCAATTATTTTTATCAAAATTAATCAACTATTATCTTAATCTAATTATAAATTGGATAGAAAGTGTAAAATTTTTGAAAACCGCTAATTTCTATCTTTATTCTAAGAGAAAATTGTTAAAAATAATAACAAATTGTTTTGAAAAATTATGGTAACATCCAATTATCAGTATAAAGTAGTATTTTATGTATTGGAAGCAATTTACATTAAAATAGCCTAAAAAAATTAGAATTAGCACCAAAAACTCGCAAAACCCATTTTTTCACTTATGGGGTTATTTGGGACCCTATAAAACAGACTAAATATAATTTTTTTTCAAAGCAAAAAAAATGAATTAATTTTTGTGCAGATTGAAACAAATTCCCGGGCGATATATATAAAAATACGAAAAAAAAATTTCCCAATGCAATTTTGGAACTCACGAATATACAGGGATCACAGTTCCTCCACCTTTTTCTTACTTAAATTTAAAAAG
>JAUELO010000023.1:655289-673939 GCA_032357855.1 Amphibolips quercusostensackenii
ATATTTAGAAAGCCATTTGAAAATTTAAAAAAAGTTGTTCACATTGCTCTAAATATTTTTAAGTCTTTTAAAATTATTTGAAATTCATGAAAACTCATGTGAAATCTCTTGAAATCCTTTCATAATCTATGAAATCTCAACAGATTCTTGAAAATCCCCTAAAATGTTTTTGATTTTCTTAAAAAGTTCCTGTAAATTTTTTTAAATACTATGCAATTCCTAAAAAGTTTTTGAAATCCCTTAAAATCTCGTGAATTTTCGCGAAATCCCTTAAAATCTTTCAATTTTTGTAATACTCCGTATTATATTTAGAAAGCCATTTAAAAATTTTAAAAAAAGTCGTTCACATCCCTCTAAATCCCTTGAAGTCTTTGAAAATCAGTTAAAATCCATCAAAGCCCATGTGAAATTCCTTAAATCCTTTTATGATCCATGAAATTTTAAAGAATTCCTAGAAATTTTCCAACAAATTTCAAGTAGCTCGAAAATTACTGTACATTTTTCAAAATACTTTGCAATTCCTGAAAAATCTTTGTAATCACTTAAAATCCCTTAATTTCTTGCGAATTTTTTAAGATCTTCCAATTTTTGTAATATTCCGTATAATGTTTAGAAACCCACCTGAAAATTTAAAAAAGGCGTTCAAATTTTTCTAAATTTTTTTAAATCTTTTTAAATTAGTTGAAATTTATAAAAACACATGTGGAAACCCTTGAAGTCCTTTCATAATCCATGAAATCTCAATAGATTCTTTGAAATTCCCTAAAATATTTTTAAATACTACAAAAAATTCTGTAAACTTTTGAAAATACTTTCTAATTCCTAATAACTCTTTGCACTCCCCTGAAATCCTGTGAATCCCCGCGAAAACCCTTAAAATCATTTAATTTTTGTAATATTCCGTATTGTATTTAGAAACCCACTTAAAAATCTTTAAAAAGTTCAAATCTCTCTAATTCCATTTACGTCTTCTAAAATTAATTAAAATCTATAAAAACCTGTGTGAATTCCCGTGAAATCCTTTTATAATCCATGAAATCTCAACAAATTTGTGGAAATCTAAAATAATTTTAAATAATTCGAAAATTCCTGTAAATTATTCGAAATACTTCGCAATTCCTGAAAAATCTATGAAATCTCTTGAAATCCCTAAAATTCTCACAAAATCATTTGACTTCTTTTGATTTTGTTTAATAATGAGTATCAAATTTAGAAACTTACTGAAAATGCCAAAAAAAATTGTTCACATCTCTCTAAATCCCTTGAAGTCTTTTAAAATTAGTTGTAATCCATAAAAACCTATGTAAAATCCCTATAAATCCTTTCATAATCTATGAAATCTCAAGAGATTCTTGGAAATTCCCTGAAATATTTTTTAAATACTTCAAAAGTTCCTTTAATTTAAAAAAATACTTTTACATTTCGAAAAATTCTTTAAAATCGTCTGAAGTCCTGTGAATCCCCGCGAAATCCGTTAAAATCTTTTAATTTTTGTAATATTCCGTATTATATTTAAAAACCCACTTAAAAATCTTTAAAAAGTTAAAATTCCCTTAATCCCTTCAAGTCTTTGAAAATTAGTTAAAAACCATCAAAGCCTATGTAAAATCCCTTGAAATCTTTTTATAATCCATGAAATCTTAACAGATTTTTGAAAATTCCCTACAATATTTCTTAATACTTCGAAAGTTCCTTTAAATTTTTTAAAATACTTCTACGTTTCCTAAAATTCGTTAAAATCCCCTTAAGACCCTTGAATTCCGGCGAAATTCCTTATAATCTTCGCAATTTCTGTAATATTTTGTATTATATTTAGAAACACACCTAAAAATTATTTAAAAGTCGTTCAAATCTGTCTAAATCCTTTCAAATCTTTTGAAATTAGTTGAAATTAATAACCCATGTAAAATCCCTTGAAGTATTTTCATAATCTATAAAATCTCAACAGATTCTTGGAAATTCTCTGAAATATTTTTGAATACTCTGAAAATTCCTGTCATTTTTTCGAAATACTTTTCAATTCCTAAAAATTTTTTGAAATCACATAAAATCCCTTGAATTCTTGCGAAATTCCTTAAAATCTTCCAATTTTTGTAATATTCCGTATGATATTTAACAACTCACTGAAAAATTTGAAAAAAGGCGTTCAAGTTTCTCTAAATTTTTTGAAATCTTTTAAAATTAGTTGAAATCCATAAAAACCCATGTGAAATTTCTTAAAATCCTTCTATAATCCATAAAATGTCAACAGATTCTTGAAAATCTCCTAAAATATTTTTGAATACGTCGAAAATTCCTGTAATTTTAAAAAACACTTCTCAATTTTTAAATACCCTTTGAAATCCTTTGAAATTCCTTGAAGTCCCTTGAAATTCCTTAAATTCTCACGAAACCATTTTTAATTTTTCGATTTTCTTTAGTAATCAGTATTATATTTACAAGCCCACTGAAAAAATAAAAAAAGTCTCTTTAAATCTCTTGAAGTCTTTTAAAATTAGATAAAATCCATTAAAACTCATGTGAAATCCCTTGAAATCCTTTCATAATCCATGAAATCTCAACAGATTCTTGCAAATCTAAAATATATGTGAATACTTTAAAAATTTCTGTAAATTTTTTAAAATACTTCTCAATTTTAATAAATCCTTTGAAATCACTTGAAATCCCTTGAATTATAACGAAATCATTTTTAATCTTTCAATTTTGTTCAATAATCAGTATTATATTTAGAAACCTACTTAAAAAATTCTAAAACTCTCTCGAAATCCCTTTTCTTGTAAAATTAGATTAAATCTATAAAAACCCATGTGATATCCCTTGAAATCCTTACATAATCCATGAGATCCCAACGAATTCTTCAAGATTTGAACTGTTTTTAAATACTTCGTAAATTCATTTAAATTATTCAAAATACTTCTTAATTTCTAAAAATCCTTTGAAATCCCGTGAAATCCTTTGAATTCTCACGAAATCATTTTAAATCTTTTGATTCAGTTTAGTAATCAGTATTATATTTAGGAAACCACTGAAAAAATTAAAAAAGTTTTTTTAAAACTCTTGAAGTCTTTCATAATTAGATAAAATCCATAAAAATCCATGTGAAATCCCTTGAAATCCTTTCATAATCCACGAAATCTCAACAAATTCTTGGAAATCTGAAATATTTTCAAATACTTCGAAAATTCCTGTAAATTTTTCAAAATACTTCTTAATTCTCTAAGAAAATTTTGAAATCCTTTGAAATCCCTGGAAATCCCTAGAATTCTTACAAAATCATTTGAAATCTTTCGATTTTGTTTAGTAATCAGTATTACATTTAGAAACCCACTGAAAAAATAAAAAAAATCTCTTTAAAACTCTTGATGTCTTTTAAAATTAGATGAAATTAATAAAAACCTATGTGAAATCCCTTTAAATCCTTTCATTTTCTACGAAATCTCAACAAATTCTTAAAAATCTAAAATATTTTTTAGTATTCAGAGAATTCCTGTGAATTTTATCAAAATACTTCTGAATTTTTTTAATCCTTTGAAATCCCTTGAAATCCCTTGAATTCTCACGAAATCATTAAAAATCTTTTGATTTTGTTTAATAATTAGTATTATATCGAGAAACTTACTAAAAAAACTTAAAAATTCTCTAAATACCTTTAAGAATTACAGAATTAGTTGAAATCCATAAAAAACCTTGCGAAATCTTTTGAAACCCTTTCATAATTCATGAAATCTCAACAGATTCTTGGGAATCTGAAATATTTTTAATACTTGGAAAATTCCTGTAAATTTTTTAAAGATTTCTCAATTTTCAAAAATCATTTAGGATACTTTAAAATCCCTTGAAATCCTTTGAAGTCTTACGAAATCATTTTAAATCTTTCGATTTAGTTTAGTAATCCGTATTATATTTAGGAAACCACTGGAAAAATTTAAAAAGTCTCTAAATTTCTTAAAGTCTTTTAAAATTAGTTGAAATCCATTAAATCCCTGGTGAAATCCCTTGAAATCCTTTCATAATCCATGAAATTTTAACAAATTCTGGGAAATCTTATATATTTTTAAATACTTCGAAAATTCCTGTAAATTTTTTAAAATACTTTACAATTTTAAAGAAAATTTTAAAATCCTTTGAAATCTCTTGAAATCCCTAGAATTCTTACAAAATCATTTGAAATCTTTCGATTTTGTTTAGTAATCAGTATTACATTTAGAAACCCACTGAAAAAATTTAAAGAATTTCTTTAAAACTCTTGATGTCTTTTAAAATTAGATGAAATCCATAAAAACCTATGTGAAATCCCTTCAAATCCTTTCATTTTCTACGAAATCTCAACAGATTCTTAAAAATCTAAAATATATTCTAGTATCCCGGCAATTCCTGTAAATTTTATCAAAATACTTCTGAATTTTTTCAATCCTTTGAAATCCCTTGAAATCCTTTGAATTCTCACGAAATCATTAAAAATCTTTTGATTTGGTTTGATAATTAGTATTATATTGAGAAACTTACTAAAAAAACTTAAAAAGTCTCTAAATACCTTGAAGAATTTTAGAATTAGTTGAACGAAAAAAGTTTTACGAAATCATCTTAAATCTTTTGATTTTGTTTAAAAATTAGTATTATATTTAGAAACCTACTGAAAAAATTGAAAAAGTCTCTTTAAAACACTTGAAGTCTTTTAATATTAAATGAAATTCATAAAAAGCCATGTATAATCCCTTGAAATCCTTTTATAATCCATGAAATCTCAACAGATTCTTGGAAATCTAAAGTTTTTTGTAATACTTAAAAAATTTATGTAACTTTTTCAAAATACTTCTTAATTTTTAAAAATCCGTTGAAATCCTTTAAAATCTCTTACAATCTTTTAAATTTTTACGATGTCATTTTAAATCTTTTAATTTTGTGTAAAAATTAGTATTATATTTAGAAAAACACTGAGAAAATTGAAAAAGTCTCTTTAAAACTCTTAAAGTCTTTTAAAATTAGATGAAATCCATAAAAAAAACCCATGTGAAATCCCTTGAAATCTTTTTATAATCCATGAAATCTCAAAAGATTCTTGGAAATCTAAAATATTTTTAAATACTTAAGAAATTTCTGTAAATTCTTCAAAATACTTCTCAATTTTTAAAAAGAATCTGTTGAAATCCTTCAAAATCCCTTAAAATCCTTTGAATTCTTACGAAATCATTTTAAATCTTTTGATTTTGTTTAAAAATTAGTATTATATTTAGAAACCTACTGAAAAAATTGAAAAAGTTTCTTTAAAACTCTTGAAGTATTTTAATATTAGATGAAATCCATAAAAACCCATGTGAAATCCCTTAAAATCCTTTTATAATCCATATAATCTCAACAGATTCTTGGAAATCTAAAATATTTTTAAATACTTAAGAAATTTCTGTAAATTTTTCACGTTACTTCTCAATTTTTTTAAATCCTTCAAGATCCTTTGAAATCCCTTGAAATCCCTTGAATTCTTACGAAATCATTTTAAATCTTTTGATTTTGTTTAAAAATTAGTGTTATATTTAGAATCCTACTAAAAAATTGAAAAAGTCTCTTTGACACTCTTGAAGTCTTTTATAATTAAATAAAATTCATAAAAACCCATGTGAAATCCCTTGAAATCCTTTCATAATCCAAGAAATCTCAACAGATTCTTGAAATTCTAAAATATTTTCAAATACTTCAAAAATTCCTGTAAATTTTTTAAAATATTATACTTCTTAATTTGTGAAAATTCCTTGAAATCCATTGAAATCCCTTGAAATCCCTTGAAGTCCCTTGAATTCCGACAAAATCATTTTAAATCTTTCGATTTTGTTTAATAATCAGGATTATACTCAGAAGCCCACTAAAAAAATTTAAAAAGTCTCTAAATCCCTAAAAATCTTTTAAAATTACTTAAAATTAATTAAAAACTATGTGAAATATCTTGAAATCCTTTTTTGGAAATTTTCTAGAATATTTTTCAATACTTTAAAAATTCCTGTCAATTTTTTAAAAATGTTTCACGATTTTTAAAAATATTTTGAAACTTATTGAAAATGCTCTAAAATCTTCTAAAATCTCTCAAAATCGATTAAAATTCATAGTTATTCTGTAAAAGTCTTAAAAATCTTTTACAGTATTTTATAGTCTATAAATTATTTAAAATCTCACAATATAAAATTTTTTTTGTTACTTTAACAAAAAGTTTCTGCGTAAAAATACAAATATTTTCAAAATATAAACAAAAAAATCAACAGTACAAAATAAGGATTGAGAATTGAGATCAAGACCGCCAAATATTGAAAGTGTGAAAAATACTTGTTTTGTAATATTTCTGAACAAACAGCATTTTCCTCTTCCCATTTTTCCCTATTGGCTAGTGATTTTCGAAATAATCATAATTCTGGATTTTTTCAATATTTTTTTTTATATGATGAAATGCTTTATCAGGAACAAAACTCAGAGGTATGTGGCACATATTATCTTTAAAAAATTAAAATTTTGAAAAGTGGGATTTTTAATAAAAAATCCATTTTCAAAAGGATCAGAAAAACTGACTTTTTTGAAATTTTGCATGATTTGAAATGCAATTGTTTACAACATCTTTCTTCTTTATAAAAAATTATATTTTCAAAAGCAGGAATAATTTTTTTCAAAAATTTTCTGAATTTAGTTTCGTAAACTTTATCAGGATAAATTTGAATGGTTCGGTTATAATTTTTTTTTGCAATATTATAAATACTGATACGTACCAGCAGAAAAAATGAAAAGCACGAACAAGGCAAGGAGCTTCGTACCAATCATTTCCTTTTTTGTTAGAAAAACTTATTCTTACTAAAGCTGTTGGACGCTAAAGGAAAATTTTTTTAACACTGCTAATTTTGATGTTTTAGTTTAACTGATAACTATCAGTACGCTATAAACTTGATTTATTTCCTTAAAATTGTTGTCCCGGATTTAAAAATGTAAACATAAACGGTGAAACCCAATTTTTTTATCGATGATTAATTCACATTTCACAATCTAGCTACACACATTGAAATAATTTATTTACTTATCATTAGCACTGTAAATAAGAGAGACGAACAAAACAGTTTTGAATGCCACGAGCTAAGTCCCTTGACAATTTTTAAAATGTTAAAATTTTTTTTTAAATCTCAAAATTCAGAAAGAATATTAAAAAATATATATATATATATATATATAAAATAAAAAATTCTTCTCTTAAGCTTGATTAAACTGTCAAATATAAAACATCTACCCCTTTCAATTCAGTACAAAATTAAAATCAAAATGCCACTCAATAAAAAATTTTAAAAAGGAAAAAATGATATCTTCCAATTTAGAACAAATAACGACTAAAATTGTGTCCCTTTCAACTTGATAAAAACCTTTAAAAAAAATTTTCATCTTGTAATTCAGAAAAAAAACCAGAATTTTTTCCATTTCAAGTGATTTAAAATCTTAAAAACCAAAAACATGATTTGTTCGAATTCAGAAAAAATATTAAAAATAAAAAGTTGCCCCCTACAACTTAGTAAAAATGCTGAAAAATGGCCTTTTCCAAATCAGAAAAAAAAACAATTACCAAGTTTTTGTTTTTTTCAACTCTATAGATATTTTAAAAATGGGAAAATACTATTTTCCAACTCAGGAAAAACTAAAGCCAAAATTTCCTCCATTCCAAGAGAAAAAAAATCCTGAAAACTAAAAAAATGGCCCTTTTCTAAACAGACGAAAATAAATAATCAAAATTTGGTTTCTTACAATTCTATAGATATCTTAAAAATAAAAAAATCCTCTTTTTTAATGCGGAAAAAACTAAAAACAAAATTTCTTGCCTCCCAAGAGGACGAAAATCTTGAAAACTAAAAAATGTCCCTTTTTCAAATTAGAAAAAAATAAATAATTAAAATTTTGTTCCTTTCATTTCTATAGATATCTTAAAAGTGATAAATCCTCTTTTACAATTCAGAAAAAACTGAAAACAAAATTTCTTCTTCTCCAAAAGGACAAAAATCTTGAAAGCCTGAAAAATGGCCCTTTTCCAAAACAGAAAAAAATAAATAATCAAAATTTTGTTTCTTACAATTCTATAGTTATATTTATAAAAAATCCTCTTTTTTAATTCAAAAAAAAAATTAAGTTAAAATTTCTTCCCTTCCAAGAGAAAAAATCCTAAAAACTGAAAAAATGGCCCTCTTCCAAATCAGAAAAAAATAAATAATTAAAATTTTGCTTCTTTCAATTCTATAGATATCTTAGAAATAAGAAAATCCTTTTTTTCAATTTAGAAAACACTGAAGCCAAAATTTTTTTCCCTTCCAAGAGAAAAAATCTTAAAAACTAAAAAAATGGCCCTTTTTCAGATCAGAAAAAAATCAAAATTTTGCTTCTTTCAATTCTATAGATATCTTAGAAATGGAAAAATCCTCTTTTTTAATTTAGAAAAAACCAAAGCCAAAATTCCTTCCATTCCAAGAGAAAAAATCTTAAAAAATAAAAAAAATTCCCTTTTCCAAATAAAAAAAAATAAATAATAAAAATTTCGCTTCTTTCAAATCTATAGATATCTTAGAAATAAAAAAACCTCTTTCCAATTTAGGAAAAACTAAAGTCAAAATTTCTTCCCTTCCAAGAGAAAAAATCTTAAAAACTAAAAAAATGGCCCTTTTCCAAATCAGAAAAAAATAAGTAATTAAAATTTCGCTTCTTTCAATTCAGTGAATATCTTAAAAATGAAAAAATCGCTTTTTTTAATTTAGGAAAAACTAAAGCCAAAATTTCTTTCCTTTTAAGAAAAAAAATCTTAAAAACTAAAAAAAGGGCCCTTTTTCAGATCAGAAAAAAATAAATAATTAAAATTTCGCTTCTCTTTATTCTATAGATATCCTAGAAATGAAAAAATTTTCTTTTTCAATTCAAAAAGAATGAAGACAAAATTTCTTTCCTTTCAAGAGAAAAAATCGTAAAGACTAAAAAATGACCCTTTTTCAAATAAAAAAAAATAAATAATCATAATTTCGTTTCTTTTAATTTGATAGATATCTTCAAAATAAAAAAATCCTCTTTTCCAATTTAGAAAAAACTATAGCCAAAATTGCATTCCTTCCAAGTGGACAAAAATTTTGAGAACTGAAAAAATGGCCCGTTTCCAAATCAGAAAAAATAAATAATTAAAATTTCGTTTCTTTCATTTCTATAAATACATCAAAAATAAAAAATCCTCTTTTTCAATTCAGAAAAAACGAAAAACAAAATTTCTTTTCTTCCAAGAGGACAAAAATCTTGAAAACTAAAAAAATGACCCTTTTCTTAATCACAAAAAAATAAATAATACAAATTTCGTTTTTTTAATCCTATAGATATCTTAAAAAAAAAAGAAAAATCCTCTTTTCCAATTCAAAAAAAACTTGAGCCAAAATTGTTTCCTTCCAAGAGGACAAAAATCTTGAAAAATAAAAAATGGCCCTTTTCCAAATCAGAAAAAAATTAATAACCAAAATTTCGTTTTTTTAAATTCTATAGAAATCTTGAAAATCAGAAGATCCTCTTTTCCAATTCAGAAAAAACTTAAGCCAAAATTTCTTCCCTTCCAAAAGGACAAAAATCTTAAAAATTAAAAAAATTGCCCTTTTCCAAATCAGAAAAAAATAAATAATCAAAATTTCGTTTGTTTTATTTCTACAGATATTTTAAAAGTAAAAAATGCTGTTTTTATTTTAGAAAAAACAAAAGCCAACATTTTTTCCCTTCCAAGAGGACAAAAATCTTGAAAACTAAAAAATGGCCCTTTTCCAAATTAGAAAAAAATTAATAATCAAAATTTCGTTTTTTTAAATACTATGGATGTCTAAAAAATAAAAAAATTTTTTTTTCGAATTTTGTATTTGAAATGGTGATTTTTCCAGCTGGAAAAGGGGAGGGTGAAATTCTGTCGCAACCTGTCCTTTACTCAGCTTTATGATTTTTTCGTACAAGAATTGGCAGAATTATTTTATTTGAAAATTTATGATCAAAAAATTTTTTATTCATGCATCAACTTTAAATTATGTTGATGAAAAATTTTTCTATTCACAACAGATGTTTCTGTAAAGTGTATTAATAATAATATTGATATTATTATTATCAATAATAATGAATTCTGAAGTGTATTAATATTATAGATCAATCGATTTGCCTAGAATCTAGAAATCTTTTCCGTTATTTCATCAATTTGGAATTATGTTAATAAAACAAATTTTATTATAAAAAACTGGTTTTTTTTTCAAATATTATTGTATTACCATAACTTTCTTACTCTTGAATAAAATGTATCAATAATTTAGGTCAATCGATTCGTCTTGAATAAACACATCTTTTCTATTCTTACATCAACTTTAAATTATGCGTCTGAAAAAATGTGTACTATATAAACCGATTTTTAATATAATATAAATGACCATAACTTTCTTACTCTTTAATAAAATGTATTTATATAATAGGTCAATCGATTTGTCTCGAACGAAATAATATTTTGTATTCTTGCGTCGACTTTGAATTATGTTAATGACAAAATTTTTACTACATTAAACCGCATTTTCATATTTTATGCATTACCATAGCTTTCGTACTCTCCAATAAAATGTATTAACATTATAGGTCAATCTATTCGTCTTGAATCAACACATTTTTTCTATTCTTACATCAATTTCAAATTATGAGAATGAGAAAATTTTTACCACGAAAATCGATTTTTAATATAATATAAATAGCGATAACTTTCTTACTCTTCAATCAATTGTGTCAACATTATAGGTCAATGGATTCGTATCAGGCCAATAAATCTTTCATATTCTTGCATCAAATTATGTTAATAAGTAAGTTTTACTATAAAAACCGTATTTTCAAATATTACTACAGCTTTCTTACTCTTCAATAAAAAGTATCAACATTATAGGTGAATCGATTCGTCTTAAATCAACACATCTTTTCTATTCTCACGTCAACTTTAAATTATGCGTCTGAAAAAATTTGTACTATTTTAACATAATATGAATGACCATAACTTCCTAACTCTTTCATAAAATGTATTAATATTTAGGTCAATCGCTTCGTCTTAAGCCAATAAGTCTTCTATATCTTGCATCAATTTTTAATTATGTTAATAAAAAAAGTTTGACTATAAAAAACCGTATTTCCAAATTGTATGTATTACCATAGCTTTTCTACCCTTTAATAAAATGATTAACATTATAGGTCAATCGATTCGTCTTAAATCAACATATATTTTGTATTTTTGAATCAACTTTAAATTACGAATATGAGATCATTTTAAATGTAAAAATCGATTTTTAATATGATATAAATGACCATAACTTCCTTACTTTTTGATCAAATGTATTAATATTATAAATCAATCGATTTGTCTCGAACGAAGGAATCTTTTATATTCTTGCGTCAACTTTGAATTATGTTAATGACAAAATTTTTACTACAAAAAAACGTATCTAAAAATTTTATACATTACTATAGCTTCCTTACTCTTCGATAAAATGATTAATATTATAGGTCAATCAATTTGTCTCAAGCCGAAGAATCTTTTAAATTCTTGCATCAATTTTAAATTATGTTAATAAAAAAAGCTTTACTATAAAAACCCAAATTTCAAATTGTATGCATTACCATAGCTTTCTTAGTCTGCGAAAAAAAGGTATCAACATCATAGGTCAATCGATTCGTCTCATATCAACACATCTTTTCTAATCTCACATCAACTCTAAATTATGCGTATGAAAAAATTTGTACCGTAAAATCCGATTTTTAATATAATATGAATCACCATAACTTCTTTACTTGTTAATAAAATGCACTAATATTACAGGTCAATTAATTCGTCTTAAGCCAATAAATCTTTCATATTTTTGCATCATATTTGAATCATGTTAACAAAAAAAGTTTTACTATAAAAAACCGTATTTTCAAATTGTAGGCATTACCATAGCTTTCTTACTCTTTGATAAAATGTATCAACATCATAGGTCAATCGATTTGTCTCGAATAGACACATCTTTTCTATTCTCAGATTCACCCTAAATTATAAGCATGACAAAATTTTTATTATGAAAATCAATTTTTATTATAATATAAATGAACATAACTTCCTTACTCTTCGATAAAATGATTAATATTATAGGTCGATCGCTTTGTCTTAAGCCAATGAATCTTTTATATTTTTGCATCAATTTTGAATAATGTTAATAAAAAAGTTCTATTATAAAAAACCGTATTCTCAAATTGTATGCATTACCATAGCTTGCTTACTCTTCAATAAAATGTATCAACATTATAGGTCAATCGATTCGTCTAGAATCAACACATCTTTTCTATTCTCACATAAACTTAAAATTATGAGAATCAGAAAATTTTCACTACGAAAATCGATTTTTAATATAATATAAATGACAATAACTTTCTTACATTTTGATAAAGTGTCATAATATTATAGGTCAACCGATTCGTCTCAAACCAAGGAATCTTTTATGTTCTTGCATCAATTTTGAATTATGTTCATGAAAAAAGTTTTACTATAAAAACCCGTATTTTCAAATATTATGCATTACCATAGCTTTATTACTTTTCAATAAAATGTATCAATATTATAGGTCAATCGGTTTGTCTTAAATCAACACATCTTTTTTTATTCTCACATTAACTTTAAATTATGAGAATAAGAAAATTTTTACTATAAAAATCGATTTTTAATACAATATAAATGACCATAACTTTCTAACTCTTCAATAAAATAGATTAACATTGCAGGTCAATCATTTCGTCTTAAGCCAAAGAATCTTTTATTTTCTTGCATCAATTTTGAATTAGGTTAATGAAAAAAGTTTTACTATAGAAAACCGTATTTCCAAATTTTACGCATTACTATAGCTTTCTTACTCTTTAATAAAATGTATCAACATTATACGTCAATCGATTTGTCTAGAATCAATACATCTTTTCTATTCTCACTTCGACTTTAAATTATGAGAATGAAAACATTTTTACTATAGAAATCGATTTTTAATATAATATAAAGGACCATAACTTTCTTACTTTTTGATATAATATATTATTATTTAGGTCAATCGATTTGTCTCAAACCAAGGAATCTTTCACGTTCTTGCATCAACTTTGAATTATGTTAATGCAAAAAGTTTTACTATAAAAACCCGTTTTTTCAAACATTATGATTTACCATAGCTTTGTTACTCTTCAATAAAGTATATCAGTTTTATAGGTAAATTGATTCACCTAGAATCAACACATTTTTTTTATTCTCACATCAACTTTAAATTATGAGAATAAGAAAATTTTTACTATAAAAATCGATTTTTAATATAATATAAATGACCATAACTTTCTTCCTTTTTGATACAGTATATTATTATCATAGGTCAATTAATTCGTCTCAAACCAAGGAATCTTTTATGTTCTTGCATCAACTTTTGAATTATGTTAATATAAAAAGTTTTACTATAAAAAACCAATTTTTAAAGTATTATAAAGTGCTAGAAAAAAATGCAATTAATATTCTTAGAAATCCTTTGGTCACTTTCAAGAGATATGCGATAAAAATAAGACCACCAGATTTCATTAATTTATCTGCAACAGTTTTCAAGTTATCGTGGTCACAAAAAAATGTAACATCCACACATACATCCACACACACCTACACACACATTCACACACACAAACACACGTCCACACACATCAGGACAAGTGCTTAAAACATTGCATTACACATTTTTAAATAGACGAGCGTTCAATTAAATGAATTAAATTTTTTTCGAAAATGTCACCATTACAAAGCTTCCTCTATAAGGAAGCAATAAAACGCGGACAAATAATAAAAAATTTTAGAAAATACCGTAATTTCATGCATAATTAAAAAAAAATATTATGAAAAATATTAATAAATTGTGTAAGCATTTATGTTGGTTAAAATTAATTAACTATTATCTCACTCTAATTGGAAATTGGACAAAAAGTAAATTTTTTTTTAACCGCGACTTTCTATCTCTATTCTAAGAAAAAATTACTAAAAACAATAATAAATTGTTTAAACAATTTATTTTAATATATAATTATTATAAACTAGCTGTGAATTCGATCCAGAGCGTTTCCACTTTATTTATGGTGCTCATTTCACAAGCACTTTGCTTCCCGTTAGCAAATGGATTTGCTTCCTCATAGAGGAAACATGAGTGATTTTTTAAATAAAGACAAAACTAAATTTTTCATTTTGCCTAATCTAGGAATAGAAATTCACAAAAAATACAAAATTACGAAATAATACAAAATTTTTTAAAAATAGAATGACAAATCAGACAAATCAAATTTTTTATTTGAAATGGTAACTTTTAGAACTGGAAAAGGGAAGGGGAAAATTCTGTCGCACTTCATCCTTTTTCCAACTTTATGATTTTTTTTACAAAAATTGTTAGAATTATTTTATTTAAAAATTTATGTTAAAAAAGTCTTTTCCGTTATTGCATCAATTTTAAATTATGTTAATGAAAAAATATTTTACTAGAGAAAACCGTTTTTTCAATCGCTTCGTTTTAAGCCAAGGAATCTTTTATATTCTTGCATTAATTAATTCTAAATTATGTTAATGAAAAAAGTTTTACTGTGAAAAACCGTATTTTCAAATTTTATGCATAACGATAGCTTTCTTACTCTTCAATAAAATGTATCAACATTATATGTCAATCAATTTGTCTCAAATCAATACATTTTTTCAATTCTCACATCAACTTTATATTATGAAAATAAAAAAATTTAACTATGAAAATCGATTTTTAATATAATATAAATATCAATAACTTTCTTATTCTCTAATAAAATTATTGATATGATAGGTCAATCGATTCGTCTCAATCCAAGGAATCTTTTATGTTCTTGCATCAACTTTGAATTATGTTAATGAAAAAAGTTTTACTGTGAAAAACCGTATTTTCCAATTTTATGCATTACCATAGCTGTCTTACTATTCAGTAAAATGTATCAACATTATAGGTCAATCGATTCGTCTTGAATCAACACATCTTTTCTTTTTTTCACGTCAACTTTAAATTATGAGAATGAGAACATTTTTAACATAAAAATCGACTTTTAAAATAATATAAATAGCGATAACTTTCTTACTCTTTAATAAAATTATTATTATTCTTATTATAGGTCAATCGCATCGTCTCAAGCCAAATAATCTTCTATATTCTTGCGTCAATTAATTTTGAATTATGTAAATGCAAAAAGTTTCACTGTAAAAAACCGTGTTTTTAAATTTTATGCATTACCATAGCTGTCTTACTCTTCAATAAAATGTATCAACATTATATGTCAATCAAATCGTCTCGAATTAACACATCTTCTCAATTCTTACATCAACTTGATATTATGAAAATAAGAAAAATGTTACTATGAAAATCGATTTTTAATATAATATAAGTAGCGATAACTTTCTTACTATTTTATAAAATTATTAATATTATACGTCAATCGATTTGTCTTCAATCGATTTGTCTTAAACAAAAGAATCTTTTATGTTCTTGCATCAACTTTAAATTATGTTAATGAAAGAAATTTTACTATAGAAAATCGTATTTTCAAATTTTACGCATAACCATAGCTTTCTTGATCTTCAAAAAAAAGTATCAACATTATAGGCCAATCAATTTGTCTAGAATCAACATATTTTTCCTATTCTCACATCAACTTTAAATTATGGGAATGAGAAAATTTTGCCAATGAAATTTGATTTTTAATATAATATAAATGACCAAAACTTTCTTACACTTTGATAAAGTGTATTAATATTTAGGGCAATTGATTCGTCTTAAACCAAGGAATCTCTTATGTTCTTGCATCAATTTTGATTTTTGTTAATGAAAACAGTTTTACTGTAAAAAACCGTATTTTCAAATTCTACACATTGCCATAGCTTTCTTACTCTTCAATAAAATGTATCAACATTATATGTCAATCAATTCGTCTCGAATCAACACATTTTTTGTATTCTCACATCAACATTAAATTATGAGAATGAACAAATTTTTACTGTAAAAATCGATTTTTAATATGATATAAATAGCGATAACTTCCTTAATCTTTGATAAAATTATTAATATTATAGGTCAATCGATTCGCTTCAAACCAAGGAATCTTTTATGTTCTTGCATCAACTTTGAATTATGTTAAAGAAAAAAGTCTTACTATGAAAAACCATTATTTAAATATTATGTATTGTCATAGCTTTCTTACTCTTCAATAAAATGTATCAATAATGTAGGTCAATCGATTCGTCTTGAATCAGCACACCTTTAAATTCTCACATCAACTGTAAATTATAAGAATGAGACCATTTTCAATATGAAAATTGATTCTTAATATAATATAAATGGCGATAACTTCCTTACTTTGTAATACAATGTATTAATGTTATAGGTCAATCGACTCGTCTCAAATCAAGGAATCTTTTATGTTCTTGCATCAACTTTAAATTATGTTAAAGAAAAAAAGTTTCACTATGAAAAACCAATCTTTAAAGTATTATTAAGTGCTAGGAAAAAATGCAATTAATATTTTTAGAAACCCTTTGGTCAGTTTTAAGGTATAAGCGATAAAAATAAGACCACCAAATTTCATTAATCACTCTGCAACTGTTTTCAAGTTAGTGTGTTCACAAAAAAGTGTGACATCCACACACACATTCACACACATTCACACACATTCACACACATCCAACAATTGCTTAGAACATTGTATTACACATTTTAAAATAGACGAGCGTTTAATTAAATAAATTGAAAAATTTTCGAAAATGTCACCATTGCAAAGCTTCCTCTGTGATGAAGCAAAAAGGATATGGCGTGATATAATTCTAACTTTATTTCAATTTATTTGTTTTAATTAATAACTGAGACAGCATAAAAAATAAATTTCGGGTAAAAATGTACACTCATCTCGCGTAAAATGGCCGCTCATAAGTTAGCCGGCTTCACGGTTTTTCACTTCGAAGTGTTGACATAAGGGTGTATGCTCGTCGCTTGCAATCCGGTTCATACTGGATCTTAATAGCACCCACTAGTTGGCTGTTTACCCCGTGGCCGGCCAAATTACGAGAGATGAGTGTTTTTAGACAAAATTTTAACACTTACTGAGCCTAAGAATAATAAATGTTCAAAATTTTCAAAAAGTATCAGTAGCGTTGTATAGCTCTAGGACGACAAAAATTTGGCATCATTTTAAGGGTTTTGTAGCTCCGGGCCGTATCCCTTAAAATTTCGGTCGGGTGACCGTCTATTGCACTTTTTTCAAGGAGGGAAAGTGAGGAAAATTATGGGAGAGGAAGTAGGGTTACGGGAGAATTAAAAAGATGTAAGTAATGGGGTAGGGAAAATGATAAGGAGTAGGCAAAATCAGAGACAATAAAGGGGGGAAAGTGAAGAGAGTGGAGGCTAGGGGATGACAAGTAGAGATTGTGAGCATATAAGTATAGAGAAAGCAGGAAAAATAGGTATAATAAGAAGAAAGGGAGTATAGAAAGTGGTGGGAGACGAACTAGAGGACGTAAGGAGAGTGGAAGTGAGGAGCGTAGTGAAAAAGAGCGGGAACTGAAGGGAAGTGAGTGGAAATAAGGAGAGGACGAGTAGAGGAAGTGAGGAGAGGGGAAGTGGTGGAAAAAGGGTGAGAAAGTGAGGGGAGGAGGGTAAAGAAAGTAGAATAAGTAGTTGAAATGAGTATAGGGGGGGTATGGGAAGTGGTAGGAGGTGAACTAGGGGTCTGAGTAAAGTGGAAACGAAGCGAGGGGGAAGCGAGTCGGAACTTAGGCGAAGTTGGTGGAAATAAGGAAAGTGAGAGTAGAGGAAGTGAGGAGAGAGGAAGTGAGGGGAGATAAAGTAGTGGAAATAAGGATACGTAAAGTAGGGGAAGTGTGTAGAAATGATGAGAGAAAGAGTAGAGAAGGTAAGGGTAGTGGAAGTAGTGGAATTGAGGAGTGGAGAAGTAGGTGAAATTGGAAAAATAGAAGTGAGGGGGTGAGGATAGAGGAAGTAGGAGAAGTGGTTTAAATAAGTGGATGGGTAGTATGAAAAGGAAGAGAAGTGGGACCAAGGGATGTTAAGAAAGTCGAAATCTGCTGATTAGGGAAAGTGAGAGAAATAAGGGGTTATAAAGTTAGCGGAGGTGATTGTGGGTTGGGAAAGTGACAAGAGGGAAGTAGTGTAAAATAAAGTTGGAAAAGGGGGCAAAGGGTAAAGTAACAGAGAAAGGAAATGTAAGTATGGTGAGGGGAGTAGATGAGGCCTATTTTGAATGATTTAAAGAAAAAAATTCATAAATAATTTACCTTGAGAATACCGCGTATGTGCATTTTGGCGATCATTTCAGCAGTAAAAAGGAATGTAACAATGAGGTCGCAGACGAAAGTGACATATTGAAGAGATGGAACTTTTTCAAAGGTCTTTGGAGTGTTTAGACAAACCGAAGCTAGGGAAACAAGAGCACAAAGCCTCATTAATCTCCGGACCCACAGCTGAAATTAAAAATATAATTAATTATTTGTAAATTATTTTCGAGTACCTATTTATCTATTGAATATTGTTCCTTACTTTCTGCCTTAA
>JAUELO010000023.1:681883-697573 GCA_032357855.1 Amphibolips quercusostensackenii
ATAGCACAATCAAAAAAAAAAAGAAATGAGAATTTCTTAAATAAAAAAAAAGGCAATCAGATTACTCATTTCTTATTTTCTTCGTGTCCCACTACAAATTTACGTTGCACAAACTTACGTAATATGTGTATAATGAGGCTAAACTATTTCAATGAAAAGTTATAATTCTTTCACAAATTAAAATTACTTAACAATTTGTTGAGTTAAAAATTATAACTTTTCATTGCAATATTTTTTATCTTACATCTATCGACAACAACACCATCGTGACAATTATTTTTTTTTAGACATCAAAGGAAGCAATGATATATACGAACGAATCACTGTTCTACGTCACATCAATATGTGCACAAACTGTCTCCAACAGATGTTCGAGTTAAACAATTTTTATATTTAATTTGATATTAATTTATTTTATCCTTGAATATTTATTTAACATAATTTTAATTTCGTGAATAATTTACTACATCTTAATAAATAAAAAATTAATTAATTAGGTTAAAAATTAGTTAAGTATTCAATATTTCATTAAACTCTAAATTTAAATCAGTGTAAATTTGACTGATTCAATTCTTTGAGCATCTTTTGGCTAAAAATCAGTTATTTCTACTGGAAAAGCAATTACTTAAAAATATATTAATGTTGATTGTTAAAAAATTTTTAATTCACTGTTTTGTTCAATAAAAATCAATGATTTATTTAGCCTAAACTACTTTTTAAATCACTCAACTTTTAATTACATTTAGTATAGCGAAATGTGCTGATTTAAGCAGCTAAATTGATTGAATCCGTCAATCGAAATCTGTTTAATAAATCGATAAAAATAAATTATTTAACCGTTTAAAGTTACTGATTAGATCATTAAAAATTACTGAATAGATAAATAAGAAAAGTTGGCTAAAGTGATCAGTCAAAATTGACTGAAGAATCACTCACTTGTGACTGATTTACATTTAGAGTCACAAAAATAGTTAATTATGCAAAATTTTATTGAATTATAAAATTGATTCAGCATAAATTTGACTGATTTAATTAATCAAGCATGTTTTGACTGGAAAATCAGTCATTTCTGATGACAACATAATTACTTCAACATATCTTAAAATTGACTGCATAAAAATTTTAAATCCCTGAAAATCTGTTTAATAAATTATTTAAAATAGATTATTTCAGTAAAAGTTACTGATTAGAACTTTTAAAATAACTGAATTGACCAATGACAAAAAGTGTTTAAAGCGATCAGTCAAAATTAATTGATGAATTACTCAGTTTTTACTAATTTACATTTAGAATAATAACAATAGTTAAGTATGCAATATTTCATTACACTCTAAAGTAGAATCAGTAAAAATTTGACTAATTCAATCAGTCAGACATATCTTCACTGAAAAATCAGTTATCTTTATTGACAAAATAATGGCTTTAACATATATCCTAATAGTGACTGCCTAAAAAATTTGCAAATTACTATTTTGTTTAATCAAGATCAATGATTTATTTAGGTAAATTACTTTTTTAAATCAGTAAACTTTTAATTACTTCTAGTACAACAAAATGTGCTGATTTTTTCAATTAAATTGATTGCTTCCCTCGATAAAAATTTGTTTAGTAAATTATTAAAAATAAATTATTTAAGCGTCAAAAGCTACTGATTAGATCAATGAAAATTACAGAATTGAATAATGAGAGAAAACGACTGAATTAAACAGTCAAATTGATTGATAAATCATTTACTTTTGCCTGATTCATATTCAGAATATGAAAAAATAAATTTAATAAAAAAATTAACAAATAAAAAGTTAATAAATAATAGTTAACTTTTAGTTGTATTGTTTTTAACTTCTCTTCTCTGTTGGAGATGAACTTTTTGTGTTAATGGGCTTTACTGTCACAGCGATGAACAGAATAAGGGTAAAATGACAACTTCCTTAAAAACATTGAGTGATAACTCACAGTCAACTAGAATGTATGAACATTGAATACAATGATTATTTTTTTACACTAAAGGAGACTAGATACTATATTCAATTAATAGATTCATCACTTCTCAAATCGTGATTAAATTTTTAATACCGTTAATATTTAATATTTAATCTAAATTATAAAAATTCTATAAATGCTTATAATTTAAACTTTTCTATTCTAAAAGATGTGTGTGTATTAGGGCGAGATGAAAATGCTTAAGATTAATCAAATCACTAGGGCCAAGCAAAAAAAGTTATCGTTTAGCATTCCAAAGATAAGAGTTTTCTGTTCGGTTTTTGAATTTTAAAATTAAAAAAGATTTCCTCACGGATCAGAATGATACGGTAAATTTTTTCCAATCACAGTTTTTGTAGTAAAGAATCATAAAAAATAGAAAAAATGTTGTTGATAGTAGTATAGCTGTGACAGTTCTACATCACTTATCGACCAAGCGAAGTTATGTTTTTATCGACCTTTTTCATTTTTATCCTCTGATGGTAAAGTTATAATATAAAAAATTACAAGCCTCCCTGTTTTACCGACCGATATCAAAATGATAATACAGGAATTACCTATATCCTTGTTGTACCCATTGGTGGTAAAAGGCTGACCTTGCATGAATCTGCATTGCCGATCTCCCTGTTTTACCGACTGATGATAATTCAGCATTTGATATAACCTTGCTTGTGCGGTAAGTGACGTAGAACTGTTATAGCTGAACTACTTATAATGCAATTTTTTAAAAATCCATTCACAAAACTTGTTTTTCTAAATTTATTTACTTTAACATTCAAGCAAAAACATACATGTTCCTTTTATTTAAACTAAAGAAATTTCAAATTCGACATGTGCCGCTTTTCAAGCAGAATGTAAATTTTCCAAATTAACAAGAATTTTTAAGTCAAAAATTGAACGGAAGACATTAACTGTTTCAATTTTTTTATACCAGTTTTTTATGATAAACGGCAACTTTTGTTGCTCGGCTCAAATGCCTTGATTCATTTTTGCATTATTTTTGAAAAAAAATATAAAATTCCCTTTTTTCAAATTCCTTGAAGTGTTCCGAGGATTTGTCTCAAAAAATCCTATTAACACAAGACAAAATGCTGCATTTTAAAATAAATTTAATAAACAGTAAGAAGTTTTAGAAATAGAAAACCGTTTTTCTAGTATCTTTTTTTTTAATCGTTTGAATATAAGAACTATTAATTTTGAACCTAATAAATAAATAAGAGTCAATAATTATTAATTTTAAAAAATTTTTTACAAGGGGTTCAACTTTTGAATTCAAGAGGAAGTATTTTTTTACGGAATCATAGAATCATACACCAATTGCAGCGTGACAGTACAGAACTAGATAACAAAAAAAATCGTAAAAAAACCGTACTTTCTCTCTCTTTATTTTCCTTCTTCAAATTTTTCTACTTTTCTTTCTCTTATTCCCTATAATTTCCCCTACTTCTCCTTTCTTTATTTTCCCTACTTGCCCCCCTCCCTCATTTCGTAATTCCCTTTTCTTTTTCCGTAATTTTTCCCACTTGCTCTCCCCTCATTTCCTCACAATACCCTCCTCTTAATCTCTCTACTTCGCCTCTCTTTATTTCCCTTTACTTTCTTTACTTCTTCTCCCTTTACTTTCTCTTTCCCTAACCATTTAAAAATAATAAAATATCCACTGCTCGAACATAATGTTTCTAAATGTATGTAAAAACACCTACTTTCTCTCTCTTTACTTTCCTTCTTCTAATTTCATCTACTTTTCCCCTTTTTTATTTCCTGCGATTTCCCCTCATTCCCCTCACTCCCATTGTCTCATTTTCCCCACTTTCTTTTCCCTGAATCTCTCTACTTCGCCTGCGTTCATTTCCCTTTACTGCTTCTACTTCTTCTCCCTTTACTTCCCTTTTCCTCATCCTTCCTTGCTTCCACTCACTTCCGCTACCCTATTCATTTCATCTAATTTCCCCTTTCTTCATTTTTACTTTTCTTGTTTCCTCTGCTTCAACTCCATCCCCTCTCCTTATTTATTTTACTTCACCTTCTTCCCCTCTTCTCACTTGCCCCATACACACCTTCTGACCCTCCCCTTATTTCACCTAATTTGACTTTATCCCCGTACTTTCTTTCCATTAATTTATATTCTTTAACTTCTTCCCCTCTCCTTAATTTTTTCTACTTCAACTTCACATCCTCATATCATTTCCTCTGATTTAAATACTTCCCCTCTTCTTACTTCCCCTCACTTTAACAGCTTACCTCTCCTTATTTCCCCTTGTTTCCTCTACTTTCCCACCTCTTATTTCCTTACTTAACCTAATTTTACTTTTTTTCATTTACCTTAATTTCCCCTATTTCCCTCTCCTCATCTACCCTACTTCACCTTATTTTAAGTTACTTATTTCTTTTGATTACCCCTTTGCTTACCTAAACTTCTTTTCATCCCCCTCCACTTAATTTTCTTCTCTCTCCCTACTTACCCTGCCCTTACTTCTTCTACTTTCCCTCCATTAATTTTTCCTCTTTTTCACTAATCCCCCTTTGTTTCTTCTTACATCTTATACTTCCATTTCCCTTAGTTCCTTTACTTTACCTAATTCAAATACCCTTATTTTCCCTACTTCGTCTTATTCTACTCCCCTCATTTTGCCACACTTTCCTAATTACGCTTTTCTCATTTTCCTTACTTCACCTTATTCTGCCTCATTTATTTCCCATACTCCTCCCCTTTATTTTTTCTTACTCCTCTCACTCCCTCCCACCTTATTATACACTTTTTCCCTACTTAATATTCACTCACTTTCCCTACTCTTTTTCTTTAACTAAAGTTTTCTCACTTCTTCTACTTCCTCTTCACTTATTTTCCCTTTTTCCACTACCCCCACTTTAGTTGCCCTAACATTCCATACTTATACTCTCCTCAGTGCCTCTACTTCACCTAATTTAACTGTTTTCGTTCCATCAACTTCACCTAATTCCACTTCCCTCATTTTTTCTTACTTCCCCTATTTCCCTCTCCTTATTTTCCCTACTTGACTTTATTCCATCCTACTAATTTCCCTTACTCCCTTCTTTATTTGTCGTCACATCCCTTACTTCCCCTTTACTCAATTTCCTTCTCTTGCCTTACTGCTCCTCCCCTTGCTTCCCCTACTTTTTTCCACTAGATTTTCCTCACTTTTCCTAATTCCCCTTCACTCATTTCCCTTTATTTCAATACTTCGTTACAGTTTCCCCTAAAATCCCATACTTCCACTTACCTCAGTTCCTCTACTTCACCTAATACAACTGCCTTTGTTTCCTCTTTATCACCTAATTCCACTTTCCCTATTTCCTTTTACTTCCCATATTCCTCTCTCCTCATTTTCACTACTTCACCTTATTCTACCACTCATCTCCCTTACTTCTTTCTTTTACATCTCCTTACTTCTCTTACTCCCCCTGTGCTTAGTATTCCTCCTATTCCCCACTTATCGTTCCTTTACCTCCCCTACTCTTTTTCTTTTACCGGAGTTCCCTCACTTATTCTACTTCTCTACTTATTTTCTCTTCTTTTTACCACTCCCCCTTAGTTTACTTTAAGATCCTATACTACCGCTTCCCTTAGTTCCTTTACTTTACCTAATTCAACTACCCTCATTTCTTCTACTACATCTAATTCCACTCTTCTTATTTCCCGTCACTTTCCCTATTTTTCTCTTTTTATCTTCTTTACTTCACCTTACTTCACGTCACTCATTTCCTTTACTCCCCCCTTTATTTCCACTCACTTCTCTTACTTAACCTCTAATCGATTTTCCTCTCTTCCTCCACTAACCCTCCACTTACTTCTCCTTCTCTTCTTCTACTAGATTTTTCTTACTTCTCCCACTTCCCTTCCACTCATTTTTCCTCTTTTGCCAAACTCCTCTTCAGTTTCCCCTAGCATCCCATACTATCGCTACCCCTAGTTCATCTACTTCACGTAAATCAACTACCCTTATTTCCTCTTACTTTTTCGTACTTCTTCTTTTCCCCTGATTTTTTCTACTTCCTCTTCCCTAAGTTTTTACTACTTCACTTTCTTCCCTTTCCCTCATTTTTCTTCACTTTCCCTTTCCCAATTTCACTAATATACTTATATTTAATTGAATTTATTTTAAAACGGAATGAAGCAGGCACAACTTGTATTTTTTTTCTTGTTAATTTTATGCACTAAACCTATTTTCAGATAAAAGTTGGTTATCTACTTCTGTACTGCCACCGTTTAATAATTATTCTTTTATTATTTTTTAAAAACGAGTTAAGCTCTTCTGCAATAAAAATTTGATGAAAGTGACTTGAAATGAATCTAATTTTTTAGCCCATGCTTTTTTAACAATATAATCGTATAAGCATCGTGCAATTGCTTTTGTAAAACTTGGAATCTTCAACTTGAAACATGACTTTAGGATTAGGGTGGGCTGAGAAAACTTAAAGTGATTAGATTGATCGCTAATGGCAATGAAAAGTTTCTTTCTGGCATCACGAAACAAATTTTTTTTTATCAAACAATATCTCACCATTGAGGTTTTAACAAAAAATTTTTATTTTATTTTTACATATTATTTTCTTTATTTTGTTTTAAGATAAAATATTTGAAACAGCAAATTTTCGAAAGTATGAAATTGCCAAAATATTAAAATCTCGAATTGGAAAATTACGGAACTGTTTATTATATTAGGGCGATTCGGGAATTTCATTACGCAGAAATTTTTCAATTTTTCAATTCAGGAATTTTATTATTCAAAAATTTTCCAATTTAGGAATTTCATTATTCAAAAATTTTATATTTCGGGAATCTAACAGTCGTCCTATAATATTGACGAATTTAAAAATTCCCAAATGTAATGAAATTCCAGACTGTTTATAATATTACTAAATTTGAACTTTCATGACAGAAAATTGCTAAATTATAAAATTCCTGAATTAAAACAATTAAAAAAAGTTTTTTTTTAAACAATATTATTTGTTAATTAAAAAAATTAAATATTTTAATCAAAAAACGTTTTTCAAAGAGTGATGTATTTTTTAAAATTAGTATTATATTTAATTCAAAAAAATGTTTATATCAAACGTTTCAAAAATTTGTTTTTTGAAACAGAATATTTTATTATTGGATTTTTAATTATTGTATTATATTGATTAAAAAGCAAATTTTTTTAATGCTTAAATTCGGGAATTTCCAGTGTCGAAAACTGTACAATGTACATTCTCGGGTATTTTATAACTCGGCAATTTTCCGCAGGGGACATTATTATTTGGAAATTTTCAAATTCAATAATATTATAAATAAACTGTTCGAGAATTCTTATGTTTCGCAATTTTATAATTTTGGGTTTTTGTTTTTTTTTTAATTTTTTAATGCCCTTTTGAACAAACTAAGGAAATATTTAAATATTTTAAAGTTTCAAACGAAATTGTTTTTTTCGGATCCTGAAACATGAGCCATTTTTACTCAAGATCCGTAAAAAGTAGAAAAATTTTTGTTTCAACGTTAAAATATGTACGTGTTTTCTTAGTTTATTATAAAGAGCATCAACAGTAAAAATATAAAAACCATTTCTTTTGCAACTTTGGGTACAAATTAACATGAATAAATTTTTGATCATGTTTCAAAATATCATATTCTGACGAAAATTTTTTTTCTCTAGACAAAAAATAAAAAATTTTCAATCAATTTACCTAATGGCGTCAAATTAATTTTTTTTAAATTTGTTTGCAATTCCATAAGAAGACCTTTCAGGGCCATCAATAAATTTAATCATTTTTAATTTTTTTCCCACCCTATTTAGGATAAACGATGATCACACACAGAGGAAAACTGCGTGACGGGTACAAAAAAAAATAAAAATCTGACACGAAAAAGCAATAACCATAACAGAAAAGGCAACACATCCACTTAATCACTGTACTCACGTCACCGCAATTTAAATTTCACCGTTATTATTTTCAAAACATTAGCTGAAATTTTTTTCAAAAATTGAAGCCAAACACTGTTTTTTTATTAGTAGAGTTTCATCAAATGGATTTTATGTCGAAGGGGAGGAAGCGTACTTTTCTCAGGTAAACTTCTTTCCCAGGGGGTTGTTTAGATTGAACGCGACCAGTTTGTCACGATCTTGATGTCGAATTCGAAAATCATGTTGCTCCTTGAAAAAAACGGGTGTTGCCTAGGGTGATCAAAAAAAAATAATTTTTTTTCATTTTTTAAAGTTTCACCTCCTCATTTTATGTTATTCAGTGAAAAAAATATTCCTAATTTTTTACATTAAACAAAATTTTCAGCGGTTGTAGTCTAAAGCTTTTAAAGTTCTATTAAACCCTTAATTTTTCGTTCTGTAAATAAATTTAGCTTGAAATTCACAAAAACTCACTCCTAACAATTTTTATTATACATATATGGAAAATAATGCCCTTAAAATGAATTTTTCACCCTGGAGGTAGATATAAATCATACTAATAACCATAAATAATATCTGGCAGTATCCATGATTTATTCTTTCGTCGGTTTGACGTCATCATCCCACCTGTCACTCGACTTAGAAAAAAACTGAGTCCGCCATCCCTGTAAAAAAGTTAGAAGCTTTTATTGCAACCTACAGCACATGCGCGGTTTAGCTGTTCGTCCGACGGTCGTAGACTTTTGCGTGGCGAGAGCGAACCAATCGCGTGAATCCCCCTTCCAGCGTCATCGACGAAACGGTCATCTCTAGTGAACCCCCACCCGCCTGCGTCGCGAGTGGTGCACCGCCGCAGAAGCGAAGCCCATAAAGGTACAGTCCGCGAGACCAAAAAGTCAGATCTCCCCGGGCTTCGGCCTGAGGCACATCTGTGTGGGTTTTCCGCTCCAACCCTTGCCCCAGTAAAGAAGACCGAAGCCAAAGACCGCCTGCTGGATCCCGACTGGCACATCGTCCCCATCACCATCCCCATAACCGGATCACCCACCATGATCGCTTGCCCCAGTAGCTTTTACTTCACACCTCAGGTACCCGATACCCCCCCTTCCTCCTCCTTAAACATCTGAAGCTCAAAAATTCAAATACATACACTGCTATAATAAGACGAAACTTTTCAATGCAAATAGTATTAGCAATAAGCCTTTCACTTTAATTTAGAAATTACTTTGATTTCTATTTTGTAAATTAGTTTTCCTCTTATTTCATTTAATAACTTTTGAATCAGTCTCAACCCACAGACAAACCTCAATTTTTCTGCGGCTGAAACCGTCCTAACAATTTTTTAAAGAAAACTTATTTTCCAAATAACTATATTTAAAGATTATATACTTATTTTAAAAATTGGAAACAGAGTTATAGGGAACTTTTTTCTCGAAGAAATAATCCATGATCATTTAAAATTTAATTTTTTTTTTAAATTAGTAAGAAAATATTGAATTACGGCAACTAGTGTTTGAATAATTATTATACGTTAGTTTTAAACTTTGTTTATGAAAAATAATATTTTTTCTTGCACAAAGCATGACTGATAATATCATATTAATTCTTGAAATCGCAGATTTCGGGATTTTAGAGATTTTTAAAAAACTAAAAAAAAACAACTTAAATTTTTGTTCAAAGTGATTAATAATTATTAGGATATTCTCTACTTAAAGATAATGACATTTGAAAAATAAAAAATAAACATCTTTAATAAAAGTTTTATTCAGTAATTTAAAAAAAACTAATTTTTTGCGAATTTTTAAAACATAATAACTGATTAAAAATAATAATTTATTTTTTCTTCTCTTTTATTAATTATCGTCACAATCTTTGCATTAAAAAAATCACCATAACTTTTGCATTTCTGGAAAAAACGTAAAAATTTCAGTTTTTTATTGGATTGCTATAATTCTGACCAAAAAAATTGTAGACTAATCTTGGTTGAAAAAAGTAACTTTTTTTAAAGTAAGAATTTTATTGGTACAAGTTTGATAGTTTCAGCCTGACTAATTTTCCATATATTAATTTTGTCCAAACTATGATTTTTGTTTGAATTCGAAAAAATGGCGGTTTCTAAATTCGTGAATTGAAAAATAAATTTTAACATAAATTTTACTCATCAAACTAAAAAAATTAATTTTTGCGAATTTTCAAAACATAACTTGGTCAAAAATAATTTTGTTTATTTTTTATTTTATGTTATTAATTATCGCCACAATCTCTGCGTAAAAAAATCACTATAGTTTTTGCACTCAAAGAGACAAATTGTTGGTTGGCAAAAGAAACAACAAAAATTTTTTGGTAGTCGGTTGATATTCGCTGTTTTTGATTTAAAGATTCAAATATTTAAACATTTTAAAAAATGTATTGTTTAAAAAATTATGGGAAATTTTTTGTATTTACAGATTTTGCTAGACAAAAATAATATAAAATAAAAAATTTTTTTTTGCTTTATATATAATTTGCACACATTTTGGATGAAGTTGAGTATGTCAAGCCTGACATTTCTTGAGCTTAAACCGAAGGAACATGCTACAATTTTGCTTTTCTGGATAATTTTTATTTGTGATATAGGAATTTCAGGATTCAACTTTTTCCAAAAAAATGTGTATTCAACTCAATCCGAAAAACATATTTTTTGTACATTTTCAAAAAATAAAAAATCGAGAAAAACTGTTGAATTTATAATCATATATCATTGTTCACTGTCAAAAACCTTACATATACAAAAAGCACTATGATTTTTGAACCACAGGAATTTTTTTTTGAATTTTGAAAAGTTTAAATGTTCAAATCAAAAAAGATAAAAAAGATATAATATTAAGATTATAATTTCAATAATTATTAATACATTATAATTAATAATAATTATTATTAATTAACAATAAACTTAAATTTTAATTTAATTTGTATTAAACTTTTATTTTAAAATCGACGTTGGATGTCGATTAAAAATCGAATTTTCAATTTTTTGCAAAAATAAAAACTTGCTTTTAAAATATGAGGATGCTGAATAAGAATAAAAAATGTTTGATCTAAAAGTTTAACCTGTTCATTTATAATAAAAATAAACTATTTGAACAGAAAAAGAGATAAATTTTATTTAATTAATTATAAATCAAGAAGCAATTAATTTTTAACAAATTAGTTTAATTTTTAATCAATTAGTTGCATTTTTAACAAAAAAGAATAAATTCCTACTAAAAGAAATGAATTTTCAAACAAAACAGATTTTTTAGTTAAAGCAAAAATTTCAACCGAATTAAAATTTGAAGACAAAAATGAATTTTAATAATAAATGAAAATTTCGAATAACTATTAATTAAAAATGTTGTTTCCAAGGTTATAAAAATACAATCTTCCTAAGATTCTTAAAACAATTAAATTTTTTTCAATTTCAGAAGTGCAAAAAAAAATTTTTAACAAAGAAGTTAATTTTTAACCCAAAACGATTAATTCTCAATAAAAATATAATATAAAATTAATATTTTAATGAAACAAGGATTTAATTTTAAATAAAAACAGTTCAATACATCCAAAGAACACGAATTTTGAACAAAATAGTTCAATCCTCAAACAAAATAGATTAGCTTTTTAACCATTTTCATTTTTAAACAGGTAAGATGAAATATTTTTTTAAAGAGACAATTTTTTTTAAAACAAGAGTTAAATTCCTATCGCAAAAACGTGAATTTGTAACAAAAAATTCAATTTTCAACTAAATAGTTAATTTTTCAACTAAATAGGTGAAATTTCAACCAAAAATAATCATTTTTAACAAATTACTTAAACTTTTAACCAGAAAAGATAGATTTTCAACGAAAAATGTGAAAGTTGATATTTCAAAACAAGATTTTAATTTTAAACAAAAAACAGTTTGATTTATCCAAAAAAGACGAAATTTTAACAAAAAAGTTAAATCCTCAAACAACCAAAAATTTGAACTAGTTTCATTTTTAATAAAAAAGATGGAATATTTTCTAAAAGAGACGATTTTTTACTAAATAGTTCCATTTTTTACCATTAAGATATGATTTTCAACTATAAATTTAATTTTTAATCAAATATTTAAATTATCAACCAAATAGATAAATTTTTCACCAAAAAGACTAATTTTTAACGAAAAAATGACATTTTTGGCTAAAAATTTAAAGAAAAATACGAAACAATATTTTTTTCATTGAATGTTAATAATTAAAAAAATAACTATGCTAAATGCTGAATTTTATTTAAAATGAAAAAAGACTATTAGATCTAAAAATGAGTATTTATAAAAAAAAGACGAATAGACATAAAAAATTTCAATTTTCATACTAACTAGATGAATTTTCTACTTACAAGATTAGTTTTTTACCTAAAAAGACAAATTTTAAACGATGAAGCAACATTTTTAAACAAAAAGATGGATTTTTAACAACAACGAAAAATTAATTTTTAAAAAACTAGTTTAAGTTTTAGTTAAGTAGTTAAATTTTAAACCGAAGAAGATTTTTTGGTCAAGGAAGAAAAAAAAATTCAACCAAATTTTTTTTAAGGACAAAAATTATTTTTAATACAAATTAAAATTTTGGAATAAGTGTCAATTTTTTTATTTTTTTACTTTTTTATTTTTTTTTAAGTTTATCAAAATGTAACTTTTTAAATATTTTTGAGAAAATTGACAAATTTGTTGAATTTCAGATTTTTTAAATCAAACTTTTAAAAAAAAAGTTTATTTTTGAACAAACAGTTAAATTTTCACATAAAAAAGATTTATTTCTTATTGAAAATGTAATGCAAAATTTATATTTATATAAAAAAAAACCTTTTAATTTTAAATTTAAAAATAGTTCAATTCATCTGAAAACAAGATTTTTCAACATAAAATTAAATTTTCAACCAAATAGTTTAATCTCCAACCAAATGAAAACATTTTCTACCAAAAAGATTAATTTTCTACCAAAGAAGACGCATTTTTAAAGAAATAGTTACATTGTAAACCAAAGAGATAAATTTTAAAAATTAAAAGCTGAAAATCCGAATGGAAAAGAAAAAAAATTTTATTAAATGATAATAATTTTTAAAAAACATGCTGAAAGTTTGCAAAAAAAATTATTACTATGGTAAAGTTTTTACTCAATGTTAAATAAATTTTATTTCAAATAAAAAAAAGACTATTGGATCAAAAAATGAAATGAATTATCAACGAAAAATGTAATAAACAAATTTTCCTTCAAATTATAATTTAAGGGATAAAATTATTCATGATACAAAATAAAAATTTCAAGTAACTATTAATATTTTTAATTTTTTGCGATTACGAAAATAGAATTTTCTTGAGATTCTTAAGAAAATTAAAACAGTTTTTGAATTTTCAACCAAAAAACGCGAATTTTGAACAAAAAAGTTAAATTCTCAAAAAAAAAAAAAATATTGAACTAGTTTTTTTATTTTAACCAAAAAATATGGAATATTTTTCAAAAGAAATGATTTTTTCACTAGAACAGTCAAATTTTTTAACTCAAAGATATAAATTTTCAACAAAAAATTTAATTTTTAACCAAATAGTTAGTTTTTAACCGAATAGATAAATTTTCTACCAAAAAGATTAATTTTCTATATAAAAAGAAGAATTTACAATAAAAATATTTTATTTTTAACCAAAAAAGATTTTTCAGTTAAAAAAGAAAAAATGTTGAACAAATAATAATTCAAGGGCGAAAATGATTTTTATTACAAAATAAAAAATTCGCATTACTATTAATTTTTTAAATTTGTTTTCAAATTCATAAAATATAATTTTTCTAAGATTCTTGAGAATATAAAAATAAAAATTTCAATTTAAGATATATTAATTCAAATTTTTAATAAAAGTTTTTTTTTATCATATAGTTTACTTTTCGAACAAAAGAAATGAATTCTTAATCAAAAATACAATACAAAATTAATATTTAAGTTAACGAGATTTTAATTTTAAATAAAAAACAGTTCAATACGTCAAACAAAAATTTTTAACAAAATAGATGAATCCTCAACAAAAAAAAAATAAATTTTCAACTGGTTTAATTTTCAACCAAAAAAAAGGTGGAATATTTTTTAAAAGAGACGATTTTTATACCAAAAAAGTACATTTTTTTAACCAAAAATATGAAATCAAACAAATTATCAAATTTTCAATAAATAGGTAATCTTTCAACTAAATAGATAAGTTTTCCATAAGTAACATTTTTAATCAAAGAGATACATTTTTAACTAAAATGATGAATCTTAAGCCTAAAAAATTACATTTTTGGCTAAATATCCGAAAAAAATAAAAAATAATTTTTGTTTCATTGAATAATCATAATTTCTAAAAATTTATTATCCTAAATGTATGCAAAAAATGATTTTTTTGTAAAAATTTCAACTAAATGTTAAATAAGTTCTATTCAAAATGAAAAAAAAGATTATTCAATCAAAAAATAACGTGAATTTTCAATAAAAAATGTAATATTTAATATTTCAATCGAGAAAGATTTTAATTTTAAATAAAAAAAAATTGAGTTGATAAAAAGATGAATTTTCATCAAAATAGTTGAATTTTGTACAAAACAAGATTTTTCTGTTAAAAAGAAAAAAAATTTCAACCAAATTATAATTTAAGGGCAAAAATGGTTTCCATTACAACATAAAAGTTTTGAATTATTATTAGTTTAACAATTTTATTCAAGATCATAAAAATATAATTTTCCTAAAATTCTTGAGAGAATTCCAAAAAGTTTTTTAATTTTTGATGAAATAGTTGAATCCTTAAACAAGAAAGATGAATTTTCCACTAGTGTTATTTTTTACCAAAAAGATGGTATATTTTTCAAAAGAGATGATTTTTTACTCAAACAGTTAAATTTTTACATCCAAAAATATAAATTAAACAAATTTTATGCAAATTAATATAAATTTTACTATAAATTTGAATAAATTTTCTATCAAAAAGAGAAATTTCCAACGGCATAGTCACATTTTTAATTATAAAGATGAATTTGCAACTAAAATTAATAATTTTTAACAAATGAATTTAGCTTATAACCAAGTAGTTTAATTTTCAACCAAAAAATATTCTTAACAAAAAATGTAATAGACGATATTTCCATAAAGCAAGATTGTTATTTTGAATTAAAAAAAAAACATTTCAATTCTCCACAAAAAAAAACGATTTGATCAAATAATGAGAATTGTAAGAATTTGTTGTACAATAAAGCCATTTCTAATAAAAATCTTGGTTATCTATACATCAAAAGTTATTATATAATTCACGCTTATAATTTTCATTTCAATTTCATAAAATTCAGAAAAGACACTTAAAATTAATGTCAATTAAATTTTGTTTAAATGAAATGAAATATTTAGCCCTTAATTTTTTTTTAAATAAAAAAATTTATTGAATCTTAGACGCTTTAGGATACTTTAAGGGTCCTGCCTTACCTCTGAATATTTTCAGAAAAATCTAAAAAAAATCGGGGAATTTTTTCTTTCACCAAATGACGCAAAATGAGAGGGCGGGACTTAAAATATGAAAAAAATAATTGTTTTGGACTACCCTAGTGTTGCCGCTTGAAAAAAATCGCTGACTAAAGTAAGTTAGTACCTATTTATTTTGTTTCTTACCGGGCGAAAAGTAATCTTCCGTTCTTCGATGGTGCATTTTAATCGCATTGTAGCAAACCTTAAGTTTTCGGGTCAAGAGGCTGGAAAGCCAGTAGAAGAAGAACATGGGGCCAGCGAGAATTCATGTGGACCACTCACCGTT
>JAUELO010000023.1:790633-805207 GCA_032357855.1 Amphibolips quercusostensackenii
CTGAATTAGAAAATTGACGAATAATAAAATTCCCGAAAAGTTGATAATATAAATAAATAATATAATAAAATATGATATGAATATATAATCATATAAAAAATATGATAAAAATAATATAAATAAAAATAAGTTTAGATATGATTAAAATTCCCGAATAATAACTCACATTTGAAAAATTCCCGAATAATACAATTTTCAAATAATAAAGGTCCCGAACAGTTTATAATATTACCGAAATGGAAAATTTTCGAAAAATGAAATTCCCGAAAAATAAAGTTCCCGAACAGTTTATTATATTACCGAATTTGAAAATTGACGAACAATCAAATTCCCGAATAATAAAATCCCTGAACAGTTTATAATATAAATAAATAATATAATAAAATATGATATAAATATATAATCATATAAAAATATGATAAAAATAATATAAATGAAAATAAGTTTCTATCTGATCAGAATTCCAGAATAATAAAATATCTGGCAGAAAATTACCGTATTAAAAAATATACAAATTGGAAAATTCAGGAATTATAAAATTCCCGAACAGTTTATAATATTACCGAATTGGAAAATTCTTGAATAATAAAATTCCCGAATAATAAAATTAAATAATTAAATATTCAATAAAATAATAAAATTCAAACAATCAAATTTTTTTATAATTATTATTTACTCAATTTACAATAATCAAATATTTTTATTAAAAAAAAGTATTTACTGGCTACAGTTTCTATAATTATTGTCTGAATTTAGAATAAAATAATTGAAAACAAATTTTATCAAGAAATATATTTTTTTCAATTATTGTTATTTTAAATTCAAAGAATAATTTTAGAAACTTTAACGAAGTGTCTCGTCGTCCCGTAATTCCGGATGACTAGTCTATCCCCTTTTCCAACTCTCTTAATTTTTCGGAACGACTAGACACAGACAAACTTTAAACACTAAAAATAATTTTTTTTATAAAAATATTTAATTATTGTATTTTTAATAAATAAATGATATTTATAAAACAAAATTTTAATGTTTTAAATTCAAGAATTTTCTAGTTCTGATATTTTATAATTCGGCAATTTTCTGTCAGGAATTTTCTAATTCAGGAATTTTTCAATTCGGAAATTTTACAGATTTGGGAATTATATTTTTCGTGATTTTTCAGTCGTCTCAATATATCTATGGATAATAATGAACCATGATTATTAATTATAACTTACAATTAAACAAAAGCGTTTTTAATTATTAATAACGGAAATAGAAATAAAAATTTGAGACATTGACAGTGCGACATTAAAATTCAAGATAAGAGTAATTAAAGCAAAGTAAATTTTATCAAAAAGAAAAACCTTGAATCTGTTGAATGTTAAATTTCCTTCGACAATGTTTAAGAGAGCATAATAAACGACTGTGAGAGCACTGCGTGTCTGTACATTAAGGAACGATAATAGTGGAAAAACCTGGAAAAGTAAGGAAAAGAAATATAAAATTATATACAAAAATTATTCAAGAAAAATAGTAAGAATGTAGGAAATATACACTGTAGGATGCATATTGTGAGACCTCACAGTCCTCATGGGATGAAAAATAGGGACCATTTTTTTTGGTCGGGGAGGGGGGGGGGATGCTGAATCATTCATCAAAGGAAATTTTCGTAGGTATGGATACCAATTTTTCTGGGTTGTAAAATTAATTTTCTAGCTTGTTTAAAAAAATTCGTTGGAGCAATATTTTTTTTTTGATTGAAGATTTTAAAATCAAAGTTCTAGAATTTTTAAGAGTTACCATTGAAAATTTTTGAATTTTGAAAATACAGAATTACAAATTATCCAGTTTTTTAGATTTATATATATTTTAAAGGTATGTAATTTTGAACGAATTTTTTTTTGGAATAGTTCAGTTTTGAAGATTTTCAATTCTAAATCTTCAAAATGAAAGATATTTCGCATGTAAAGCATCAGAATTGCAGAATTTGTAATTATAAAACTTGTAAATGTAAAATTATCTTATAAATAAAACAATTTTAAAACAAAAAAATGTATTCTAAATTGTCAAAATTGAAAACTCTTATATTTTAAAAATTAACAATTTAAAGTTCTGCAATTTCAAAGAAAAAGAAAGAAAAAAGTTACAACAGAATATTCTTGTATTTTGAAAATATATAGAATTATTAATTATTCAATTTTCAAAATTTATATTCTAAATGTATGCAATTTGGAACTTCTTTTTGGAAGTGTCAACTTAAAAAATTTACAATTAAAAATTCTTTAATTTTCACGATTTGAAATTTTCAATTCTTCAGGTTTGAAGATTTACAACTGAAAAATCTTTAATTTCAATGGCTTATAAATACAAATTCTAAAATTTTGAAGATTTTGGAAATCAAAAGTCAAGTTTCCAATTCTTAAATTTCAAAAATTAAGAAGTTTCGAATTTAAAGCATGAAAATTACAGCACTTTTAATTGTTATACTTAAAATTTGAAAGATTTTTCACTGCAGATTGTCAAAATTAAACAAAATTTCCACTTTAAAGACGTACAATTCAAAAATTCTACAATTTTAAAAAGTTAGAATTTAAAATCCTTGTATTTTGTAAACATTAAATTAGAAATTATTTAGTTTTAAAGATTTATACTTTGAAGATATATATGTGATTTTGAAATTTCATTTGGAATAGTTTAATTTTGAAGATTTAAAACTGAAAATTTTTCCATTTTTAAGATTTAGAATTAAGGATTCATTAATTCGAAATGTTCACATTTTAAAATTTTGTAATTTTAAACGTTTTTTTTTTTGATATTTAGTTAAATTTTAAAATTTGCATTGAAAAATTCTTCAATTTTAAAGATTTACATTTAATTAATTAATTAAATATTTTAAATAATTTAATGAATTTAATCATTTGATTCCTAAAATTCACATTTAAAAATTATGAAAGTCTTAGCTTTTACAAACAAAAATTCCGCAATAAAATTAAAAACTAAATTATTTAAAGAAATTAAAATTAAATAAAAAATTTAATTTAATTAAATCAAATTAAATTAATTCAATTAATTTTATTTTATTTTATTTTTAATTTCATTTTTGAATTAATAAAATTTTTTATTTCATTATGGAATTTTTGTTTGTAAAATATAAAACTCATAATTTTCAATTGTAAATTTTAGGAATTCAAAACTCTTCAATTTAAAAAATTTACAAGTCAAAGTTCAACTTTATATTTTAAACTGTACGTAATTTTAAACGTTTTTTTTTTGGAACAGTACAATTTTGAAGATATACAACTAAGTATTTATTAATTTGGAATGTTTATAGTTTAAAATTATGTAATTATAAAGGTTTTTCGGAATATTTAATTAAATATTAAAGATTTGCACAAAAAAATTCTTTAATTTTAAAGATTTACATTTTATTAATTATCTAATTAATTAAATTGTTTCAATTAATTAAATTAATTCAATTAATTTAATTACTTTAATTAATTCAATATATTTGATAAATTTAATTAATTGATTCATCAATTACATAAATTAATTTAATTTATTTTTATTCACTTTAATTGAATTTTAGGAAGTTTTAGGAATTAAAAACTCTTCAAACCCTTCAATTTAAAGTTCGACAATTTAGAAGTTAGAATTTAAAATTCTTGAATTCTGAAAATATTAAATTGAAAATTATTCAGTTTCAAAGTTATATAGGTACGTAATTCTGAACATTTATTTGAAATTGTATAATTTTAAAGATTTACAATTAATGAAACATTAATTTAGAATGTTTATATTTTGAAATTATATAATGTTGATTTTTTAAAATATTAAGTTAAATTTTAAAGATTGACAATAAATGATTCAATTATTTGGAATTTCTATAGTTTGAAAGTATGTAATGTCAAACGTTTTCTTGAAACTTTTAGTTAAATTTTTGAAATTCACAACGAGAAATTCTTTAATTTTTAAGATTTGCTATTAAAGATTCTTTAATTTTAAAGATATATAAATAAAAATTCTTGAATATAGATGATTTTGAAAATAAAATATCAAGAGTTTCTAATTATAAATCTCTTAAATATTTAGGAAATTTTTAATGTAAATCATCAAAATTACGGAATTTTTCATTACAAAACTTAAAACTTGCATAATTTAGAAATTTATAAAATGTTACATTAGAAATTATTTCATTTTTCAAGAAATATATTTCAAAGTTATTTAATTTTAAGCTTTTTTCTGTAATAGTTTCATTTTTAAGATTTACAATTCAAAATTCTTTAACTTTAACGATTCGCAATTTTAAATTCATTAATTTTGAATATTTAAAAATTAAGGTTATCTTGATTAAAAAAAGGTATTTTTTCAACTATACAAAAAGGAACTTTATTTTTGTTCTTAAATTACTCCCTATAAATTTTTCCTTTTTTTGTCGAAACGTCCCCTGAATTTTCAAGCAAAACAATGAATTTTTGATTAAAAAAGGATTGCTAAATTTTCATTCAAAAAATTAATTTAAGGGACTACAGATGAATATAAGGTACAATCAAGGATAAAGAAATAGGTTTGTGAGGCCCGATATTAAAAAAAATAAATACTTTTTTTCAAAGATTCCATCCCATAAATTTATGTATTTTAAAAGAAAAAAAACAGAAAGTAGTTTTTTATGAAAAAACCTTCTGTTTTGTAAACTTATTTTTAAAATTTATGGGTAAGACTTTAAAAAAAAATTTATAACAGGCATCCTAAAAAATTAAAAATTAGAAACCAATACTAAAAGCTAATATAGGTACAAGCTAGACACCCACTATAAAATGTATGGAAATTAAAAAAGGCGTTTAGAAAAGTCGATATTACATTTTTTATATAAAATATTTATAAATATTTTCAAAGACAATCAAAAATTGAAGATCTCTTATAGCAGGTTTATTATTTTTTCTATCTGATTAATTTTTTCCTGGAATCATGCGTAGCTTTTATTTGACCAAAACAGAAATATAAATACCTGATATAAAAAAAAATGAAATAATAAAGACGATTCTAATAAGTATGATTCAAAATCAATTTAGATAGGCTTTGCAGAAAAGTAGGGACTTCGTGTGAGAGAAATTTCAACTAAAAACCATTTTCTTGTTAGTTCTAAAAGTTTTTCTATTTTTCCAGCCACCTTTGGCCGTAGAAATCCCTGATTGTGTGAAACTATTCTACTGGATAAATAAAACCTTAAATTTGAAATTTTTTGGGAAACCTTGAATTTGCTAAAAGCAAAACGGGCAGGAATATAACTTTGTGCGCCATCTCTAATGTCGAAAAACGCCTGCGTTAAAATGATCCCAAAGATGGTCAGAATGGGAAATGCCTGAAATGTTGACATTGAATACAAAAAAAAATTAATTATGATAATGATAGCTTAGATCAAAAATGGTATGATTTATGATTTTCTAAATGATAATTCAAGCTATTTTATTTACTTATAATATTTTTTGTGAAAAGGATTAATGATTATTGTCGCAAATAAAATGCAGGATTGACGATTGATAAACAATAATAATAATAATAATAATAATAATTTCTTGTGAAAATGTAAAACAACATTTCATATGAAATTCTTTACTCTTTCTTCCTTTTTCACAAAAATAATTATCCTGAATTTTCAGGGTTGCTACAAAATCCCAATTTTTAAATTTCCTTAATTTCCTGAATTTCCCTGACTTTTCTCTTATCGTTATAAATTTTTTTGTAGGTACAAAAACAACCTTCGTTCGTTCAAAAAAAAAAGAATTTTTCACGAAAAGTTTAATAGTTGATTTTTCTAAGAAAAAATATTTTAATTTTTAATAAAAAATAGTTGAATTCAACCAAGAAATATGCATTTTCAACAAATTATTTGAATCCTCAACAGAAAAAACTGATTTTCAAAACAAAAAGAGAAACTTTTGACAAAAAAGTAGAATTTTGAACCAAAAAAAAATAAATTTTTTAACAAAATAATTATATTTTTAACCCAAAAGAGATGAGTTTTCAACAAAATAAATGAATATTCAACTAAAATAAATAAATAAGCAACTAAAAAAGATGAATTTTTAAGCAAAATTGGAACAGTAACATTTTCAGTTGAGCAAATTAATTTTCAATAAAGCAGTAGAATTTTCAAAACAAAAAATAAATTTGCTACCAAAAAAGACCCATTTTCAACAAAAAAGCTAAATTTTCAAACGAAAACAGAATAGTTAAAATTCTAGAAAATACATTTTCAAACAAAACACGAATATTCAACAAAATACTTAAATTTTCCACCAAATAAAATCAACTTTTAACGAAATATTTAAACTTTCAGTTGAAGAAATGAACTTTTAACTAAAATGACAAATCTTCAAACCAAATAAATAAATTTGTAACTAGATAGTTGAATTTTCAACCCAAAAGATCAATTTTCTACCAAAAAATGAAAAATTTTTAACAAAAGAAACATGAATTTTTAATCGGAAATACAATAGTTAATTTTTAAGTAAGAAATTAATTTTCAATCAAATATATAATCAAAATTAAATAAATTATTAAATATTACATTAATTTCTAGTATAATTTTCAAATTTTGTGTTAAAGGAAATATTTGTTAGGTAAAATGATGAATTATTAACAAAAAAAATTTTTAACAAAATAGTTTATTTTCAAAACAAAAGATTAATTTTCTACCAAAATCAGAATACTTGAATTTTGAGTTAAAAAAATAAATTTTCAACTAGAATAAAGAGGAATTTTCAACAACATATTTGAATTTTTAACCAAAGAAATAAATTTTTAACCAAAAAGATGAATCTTTAACCAAAAGATGAATTTTGAACCAAATATTGTTGAATTTGAAACCTAAGAGAAGATTTTTTTAAACTAAAAACGACATTTTTTCAACAAAATAGTTCAATTTTCAACCAAAGAGATTAATTTTTCACAAAAAATATATCAGTTGAATTTTTAGTAAAAAAATGAATTTTCATCAACATAAAATAAATTTTTAGTTACAGAAATGTACGTTTTAATTAAAATGGAAAGTGCTCAGCAAAATAAAATTAATTTTAGAGCTAATAGTTGAATTTTCAATTTTTACCCAAAAGTTTAATTTTCAAGAAAAAAGATTGATTTTCTAATAAAAATAGAATAGTTAAACTTTCAGTTAGAAAAATAAATTTTTAATCAGAATAAAGATAAGTTTTTAATGAAAGAAATTAGTTTTTTTTAAAAAAAAAAGATAAATCTTCAACCAAAAAATGAATTTATAACCAAGTATTGTTGGATTTTAAACCCAGGAGACGATTTTTTGCCAAAAACGCCATTTTTCAACAAATTAGTTAATTTTTCAAACAAATAATATAAATTTTCAGTAAATGAAACTAATTTTAAACATAAATGATTAATACTCATCCAAAAAAATTAATTTATATCTAAATAGTTGAATTTTCAACAAAATACATGAATTTTCAACTGAAAAAGATTACATTTCAACCGAAAATAGAATAGTTAAAACGTTAGAATAATACATTTTCAACGAAAAAAACACGAATTTTCAAGAAAATAGTTAAATTTTTAACCAAAAAAATTAATTTCCAGCCAAAAATATAATAGTTAAATTTTAAATAAAAAATTAATTTTCAACCACATAAAATAAATGTTCAGTTATAGAAATTTACGTTTAAATTAAAATGATAAATCCTTAATAAAAAAATATTAAAAAATTCAAGCAAATAGTTGAATTTTTAATTTTCACCCAAAAGTTTAATTTTCAAAACAAAAGATTAATTTTCTGCCAAAAATAGAATAGCCCAATTTTCAGTTAGAAAAATAATCCTTTAAGCATAATACAGACGAAATTCCAACATGGTTCAATTATTCAACTAAATAAATTAACGTTCAATAAAACAGATAAATCTTTAAACAAAAAAATGAATAGTTAAATTTTCAGTTGAAAAAATAAATTTTCAACCAGAATAAAGATAAGTTTTTAATGAAAGAGGTTAATTTTTTAACAAAAAGATGAATCTTCAATCAAAAAATGAATTTTTAACCAAGTATTGTTGGATTTTTAACCGAAAAGACGATTTTTTTGACAAAAAAGACATTTTTCAACAAATAAGTTCATTTTTCAAACAAATAATATAAATTTTCAGTCAATGAAACTAATTTTAAACATAAACGAAAAATACTCATCCAAAAAACTAATTTTTAAACAAATAGTTAAATTCTTAACCCAAAGATTAATTTTTCACCAAGAAAGACAAATTTTCAACAAAATACATGAATTTTCAACTAAAAAAGGTGAAATTTCTACCTAAAATAGAATAGTTAGAACGTTAGAATAATACATTTTTAACCTAAAAAAAACACGAATTTTTAACAAAATAGTTTAATTTTTAATCAAAGAAATTAATTTTTAACCGAAAATAGAATAAATAAAGTTTAGTAAAGAATAAATTTTCAATAAAATAAAATAAATTTTCAACAAAATAGTTGAATTTTGAGTTGAAAAAAAAAGATTTATTAACTAAAATGATGAATCCTCAACAAATAATTAATTTTTGACCAAATAGTTGAATTTTCAGTACAAAAAATTAATGTTCAACCAAAAACAGAATAGTCAAATTTTCAGTTAAAATTAATTTTTAACAAGAATAAAGACAAATTTTCAACAACATAGTTAAATTTTCAACCAAAAATATTAATTTTTAACCAAAAAGATGAATCTTCAACAAAAAAATGATTTTTTTTACAAAATATTTTTGAATTTTAAACCTTTTTTTTTTTTTTACCAAAAACAAAACTTTTTCCTCAAAATAGTTAAATTTTCAACCAAAGAAATGAAATTTTCACCAAAAAGAGATTAGTTAAATTTTCAGTAAAAATTAATTTTAAACCACATGAAATAAATTTTCAGTTACAGAAATTTGCGTTTAAACTAAAATGATACATCCTCAACCAAATGAATGAATTTTTAATTGAAAGATGAATTTTCAATTTTCACCCAAAAGTTTAATTTTTAAAACAAAACATTAATTTGAAAAAAATAGAATAGTTAAATTTTCAGTTAGAAAAATAAATTTTTAATCAGAATAAAGATAAGTTTTTAATGAAAGAAATTAGTTTTTTTACAAAAAAAGATAAATCTTCAACCAAAAAATGAATTTGTAACAAAGTATTGTTGGATTTTAAACCCAGGAGACGATTTTTTGCCAAAAAAGACCAATTTTTAACGAAACACATACATTTTTTAACTAGAAAAGATAAAATTTCAAACGAAAATAGAATAGTTAAAACGTTAGAATAATACATTTTCCACAAAAAAAATAAGAATTTCAAACAAAATAGTTAAATTTTAGTGAAAATTAATTTTCAATCAAATAAAATAAATTTCCCAAAATATAGTTAAATTTTAAGTTGAAGAAATTATTTATTATCTAAAATGATGAATTCTTAACAAACAAAAAAACGAATTTTCAAACAAATAATTGTATTTCCCAAACAAAAGATTAATTTTCTACTAAAAAAAAAAATACTTAAATTTTCAATTGAAGAAATAAATTTTTAATTAAAATAATAAATCTTCAATTAAAAAATGAATTTTTAATCAGATATGGGAATTTTTAACAAAAAAAAAACAAATTTTCAACAAAATAGTTAAATTTTCAACCAAAGAAATTAATTTTTAACAAAAAATATGAATTTTCAATAAAAAAATTAATTTTCAATAACATAAAATAAATTCTCAGTTATAAGAAATTAACGTTTAAGTTAAAATAATAAATCCTCAAGGAAAAAAATGAATTTTTAAGCAAATCGTTTAATTTTCAACACAAAATTTAAACAAAAAAGACGATTTTTTTTACCAAAAACGACATTTTTTCAATAAAATAGTTGAATTTTCAGCCAAAGTAATTAATTTTTAACCGAAAATATGAATCTTCAGCCAAAAAATGAATAGTCAGATTTTCAGTCAGAAAAACATATTTTCAACAAAATAACTAAATTTTAAGTTGAAGAAATAATTTATTTACTAAAGTGGTAAATCCTCAACCAAAAAAAAAATAATAATAATAATTTTGAATCAAATAGTTGAATTTTTTATTGTCACCCAAAATATTAATTTTCTACGAAAGAAGACAAATTTTCCACAAAATACATGAATGTAAAACTAAATTTCAACTGTTAATATCACTTCACTAACAAAGAGACGAATTTTTAACCAAAAATAGAATAGTTAAAATGCTGCAAAAATGAATTTCCAACAAAAAAACTTTTTCGCCAAAAAAACACTAATTTTCAGAAAAATAATAAAACTAACTTCAACTTCAGTTTATCGGAATTTCCCTGACATTCCCTGACTAGTTTTAAATTCCCTTATTTTCTGGTATTCCCTGACCTGTAGCAACCCTGATTTTGAAATCAATTTTTAAAAAAATATTATTTTCACAATTTTCCACAAATTACAAAAAAATATTATCCTTCACTTACTTGTGCAACAGTCAAATTTTCTTCAGTCGCTAGTTGAGCTAGAAAAGTAACAATAGTGGCTACAATTGAAATCGTAGGTGTCAGAGAAAGAGTCGTACTGTCGTAAAATGCGAGTTTGGAAAGCCACTTTTTCTCTTCTTGTCGAATTCCTATGAAAAAAATTATTGGATTAAAAACTAAAATATAAAAATATTGCCCAATAGATACTTACGGAGAATATCGCGAGTGAAGAATTTTTCCCAGGCATAGAGTTTAATAAACTTCATGCACTCTAAAATCTCGCTAATGGTCTTTATTCTTATATCCGCGACTTTTAAGCATCTGGATTTATAATATTTTGTGATGCGTGTCAGGACATACTAAAAAATTATCAAGAAATTCGATTTGAAATTGGTAATTTAAGAAATATTTCAAGATGCGTGATCGATTTTACAATGAAAATGGGAAGGCTTATTTTCCTAGATAAAGTATCCAGTATCGTTTAAGGAAATTTGATTAATTTTAGAAATTACTTAACTAGATTATATTTTTCGAAAGAAAGGTAAATGTTAATTTTCTCAATAACAGAAAAAATCAAAATATTGTAAATTTTCTCACCTAAAATTTTCGGGTCGAAAGCTGAACTAATGTGTTGAAAATTCGCATTTTTGGTTAAATTCCACTATTTTTTATTTCAAATCAAGATATTTTTAGTTGAAATATTTAACTGTTACGTTTTTCGTTCAGGATTATTTTTTTTGTGGAACTCAACTATTTTGTATTTGAAATTAAAATATTTTTTAGTTGAGAATTCATCTAATTAGTTCAAAATTTAATTAATTTAATAAAAATTCGTTTTTTGTTGAAAATTAATTTTTTTTAACTGAAGATTTAACTATTTCATTTTTAGTTCATGTATTTTGATTAAAATTCGTCTTTTTTAGTGAAAAAAATAATCTTGTTGGTCAAAAATTCATTGTTTTGATTAAAGATTCATCATTTTAGTTAAAAATTCATATATTTGGTTGCAAATGTAAGTATTTTGCTATAAATTAGTTGCTTATTGGTTGAGAATTAATTTTTTTCACTGAAAATGTCAATATTCCATTTTTGATTAAAAATTAAATTTTTAGTTGAAAATTTGTCTTTTTTGGTTTGACTCAACTATTTAAGATTCAAAATTAGAATATTTTTGGACAAGGGAAAATATGAGAAACGAATATGTTTTTACCTAAAATTTTTTTTTAGGAACTTAGGGATACTTAATGTTTTGGTGAATTATGAAAACATCAACGAAAATTTTTTCTTAAATGTTGCACCTTGGGGAAAAACTACATAATTTAATTTTTCACAGCAGCTTACAGTGCAATCTCTCTTTCAAATCTATTAGAGATTGTTTTTTTAAACTACCATAATGCTGTACATTTTTCCACTAAATAAAATTAATTTTCAAAGAAACAGTTAAATTTTCAGTTAAAGAAAGACAAAAAATTAAAATGTTCGAAATTAGAAATCAGTTGACAAAAAAGTTTCAATAAAAAGTCTTTTACAAAATACATAAATTTTCAACTAAAAAAGATCAATTTTCAACCAAAAAAGCACGAATTTTCAACAAAATATTTAAATTATAAAAAAAAAATTTTAACCAAATAAAATAAATTTTTAGTTATGAAAATTAATTTCAAACTTGAATGATAAATCCTCCACAACAACAAAAATAATGTTTATCCAAACAGTAAAATTTTTAACCCAGAAGATTAAATTTCTACAAAAAAAGACAAATTTTCAACAAAATATACGGATTTTCAATTAAAAAAGATACATTTTAACATATTAGTTCAATTATCCACCAAAGAAATTAATTTCCAACCAAAAATATGATAATTACATTTTCAGATAAAGAAATTATTTATTTGATAAAATGATGAATCCTCAGCAGAGACGAATTTTCAACAAAATACATGTATTTTCAACTAAAAACAATCAATTTTTAACGAAAAAAAGGAATAATTATATTTACAGTTTAAAAAATTAGGTTTTAACCATAATAACAAATTCTTGATAGAATAGTTCAATATTAAACAAAGAACTCAATTTTCAAACCAAAAAATAAAGGTTTCACCAAAAACATTAATATGAAACCACAAAAGGCGAATTTTGAACAAAATACATGATTTTCAATCTAAAAAAGATACATTTTTGACCAAAAATAAAACAGTTAAATATCCAGTTTGAAAAATAGATTTTCGGCAATAAAAAAACACGAATTTTTAACAAAATAGTTACATTTTTAATTTAAAAACTTAATTTTTAACCAAAAGGATGAAATTTCAACAAAGAAGATTAATTTTCTACCAAAAAATATAAATTTTTAACCAAATACATGAATTTTTAACCGAATATTGCAATTTCTAAAGGAATTTTTAAACTGATAGTTTAATTTTCAACAAAAGAAATTAATGCTTAACCTGGAAGTTAAATTTTCAAGCAAAGAAATCAATTTTCAAGCAAAGAAATCAATTTTCACTACCAAAAATCATAATTTCATCAATTTTTTTATTTAAATATTTATAAATCTAAAAAAAAATTAAGAAAATCATTAAAGGTAATTGAAAATACTACAATAAATAATTTATTATTAAAATAAAAAAATAATAAATTTCATAAAATATTCATATTAATTGCAGGAGGAAGAAGAAAACGTGTTTAAAAAAAATAATTTAAATTATATATAATTTATTATTGAGAAAATTTACTTTTTATTTTTTTTTCAAAAAATATAAGCATTTTAGTAATTTCTAAAATTGTCGAAATTTATTTAAATAATACTGAAACATTCATTTAAACTGTGAAAAAATTTACGAACATTAAAAAAAAATGACTAAAATGGCGTCCATTTTTGAAAAAAAAAAAACAACTAAAAATTGATTTTGTTTGGATACACGAATATTTTGATTTTAAATAAGAAAATAAATGAAATTAAGATTTTTGCTAATTCTTCTGCTTTTTTTCCTAAAATTGTTTAAAACAGGACAGAAAAATCATAATATCATATTTCTTACTCAGAATCTGAAAGATTTAATATTTTTAAATTCTGTAACTGTATATTTTGTAAATATATATGATTATATTTATAATTATATAAATATATATATTTATATTTATTTATATTAACCCTGTTATTATGATAATATATGTAATTTATATAATAATAATATAATATGATTTTATCGTCCTTGAGACTATGAATTTTTAAAAAAAGGAACGGATATTTTGAAATACTTAATAATAATAATAATAATATTTGTAAATAAAAAAAAAAATTTTTATAAGAAAAAATAATTTAGCAAGGAGGCAAAACTCACTGAATATCTCACTTATTTTACTATAAATCTAAAAAAATCGAGAAAAAAGTCAAAGGTGCCCTTTTTGAGAAAATTAAATTTTTAATTTTTTTAAAGAACTATTTGGTATTAAAAAGTTTTTTTTAAGGTATTTCAAAGAGCATAAATTGCTCTACAATCTGCTCTAAATAAAATTGAACGATATCGAGTTTTCCCCAAGATACAAAAATTTCAAAAATCCTTCATTTTTTCATAACTAACAAAAAATTTCATGAATTAATAAAAAATTATTTGATGAAATAAATAAGAAAAACAATAAACTTCAGCCCCAAATAATTTCGTAATATTAAAAATGTTAGACTAACCGTTTTCATCTGAAATCGGTAACGTACGCAATAAATTACATAAATGTTAAAAATTTTTTTTTTTTAATTTACCTGGAGTATATAAAATAGTGCAAAAATGAACATTCCCAGAAGTGCCATAGGACTGAGTATCCACAAAATGTATATGATGCCGAAAATTGTGGCTATGGGACCCCCAACAATTTGTGGTCCGAAAATCATCAACTCGAATGCTTTTTGTCCATCCGAAGAAAACACATTGATGAGCTGAAATTAAAATAATTTTTATAAAATTTGCCTTTTTTCAATCATAGAATAGTACATTGTGTAACGAGTGGGGTACAGTTACACATTGCGCACGCGGGTCCCGTTGACATATGACACGAGCGAAACGAGTGCGCCATTAGCGCCCACGTGGCGCAAAA
>JAUELO010000023.1:811621-825310 GCA_032357855.1 Amphibolips quercusostensackenii
CCTCTCCAGTGCTTTTGTTTCCAAGACTATTCAAGCCAATAATTTTTTTATACAACAACGCTAAGCATGCGGATTTCAGTCTTCTAGCAGTTGTTATATTTAAAGTCCAACTCCAATTGATGAATGTTAATCGACCAACTTCGCATAAAATCAGGAGGAAAGCCCATTTTATTCCATTTATTGACGATTCCTCAGTTTCTTGAATATATTCCAATACTTTTCGCATAAGTATTGCCTGTAAAAAATGCCTTTATTATAATTTATTCAGGATGGCAACTTTAATCGAGAAAAAAATGTTCCGGTTATTCCCCGGAATTTTTCCGGTTCGCAGAAATTTTTCATAGTTCAGAAATTTTGTATTCAAACGCTCAATAATTTACACGTTTAAATTTCAAATTAACAGTATAAAAGTTTCTGGTCACAAAATATAAATCCATGAAGAATAAACTTGCGAATGCTCAAAATTATATAATTTAAAGCAATTTCAGTTAAAATAATTAAAAATTAAACTATGCAATTTTGTTTGATAAACACTTTTCAACTCAAAAGTTAAATTATTTTTATTTTAAGTCCTTTTAAATTAATAATTGTTAAAATGTTATTTATACAATAAATTCAACACTTTCAATTTCAAATCTAAAAATATGTTAATGGCACAATTATAATTGTGATGTTCAAATTCTAAAATCAGAGGACACGCCAAGAAACCCCGAAAAATAAATTCACCGACATAAAATATCTAAAATGTAAAATTCTAGAATCTAAACAATTAAATCATCGTTTTAATATTAAATAGATAAGAAAATAACAAATATGTTCATAAAATAAAAGTATTTTACCATATTTATTAATTTTTAATTTGTTCTTTATCAACTTTATTGCATATTTAATGTAAAATTCACTTAGTATTCAAAAAAATAATATTCATAATGATTTCTTATAATAAGTTGAATAATTATTTAATAATTAATCGCTAATACCAAAGAAATTGAAAACTACATCTTAATTTTTTGTTTGAAATCCTAAAAAATCTACATTTTGTTTTTAATTTTTTGAAATATTTACAATTTTCAAATTATTTTTTAAAGTTTTCAAAACTTCTAAATATCTCTCAAACTTACTCGGTTTTTTCAAAAAATTTCTTATCTTGATGCATTGAAAACATTCACTTTAAATTATTTTTTTTTCTTTTTTGAAAATTTAGGAAATAATTTGAAAATTTTTGAAATCATTTTGAAACATTTAAAAATTCTTATAACGCTTCTAAGGTTTGTTTCGAAATCTTCAAAAACCTTTTTTTTGTTACATATTTTTTGAATTCTTTTCCAACTTTAAATTATTTTTTTTAAAGACAGATTTTTTTTTAACCAAGCAGTTGAACTTTCAATCAAGAAAATTAATTAAGTACAGAAAATATGTTAGTAATTAATTTATTAATTATTATTAATTAATTAATGTTCTTAAATAAAATTTTCAAAAAAGGCCGAATTTTGAACCAAAAGTTGAATTTTTAATCCAAAAATATTAATTATCAAACAAGAAAGAAATCGTTTTTAACCAAGTAATTAAATTTTCTGTCACAAAGATGAATTTGGAACCATGAACATTAATTTTCTACCAAAAACGACGAATTTTCAACAAAATATTTAAATTTTCAACTAAAAAAGATCCACTTTCAACGCAAAATGAAATAGTTACATTTTTAGTAAAAAAATTAATTTTTAAACAAAAATATTTATTTTCAACGAAATAGTTAAATTTTCAACAACAGCAAAATTAATTTTTAACATATTATAAGTATAATTTTTAACCACACAATTACATAGATAAAATTTCAATCAAGAAAAGAATTTTTAATTACATATTTCAAACTGACTGATTATTTCTTTTCAAATCTTACATAATAAAAAAAATTCTTAAAACCTTCCAGATTTTTTTTGAATTTTCAGAAATTTTTTGGAAATTTTCTTTAAAAACTAATTTTTCGAAATATAGAATTATTTATAATTTTCCTAAGAATCTTAAGAAAATTTTTTTGTTTTCTAGAAACCTTTCAAAATTTTTAAAAAGCTTTAAAATTTTTGACCAAAGTCTTCAAAAACTTAAACTTTGGTTTTGATTCTTTTAAATATTTTCAACTTTAAAATTATTTTTTAATCATTTAAAAACGTTTAAGCCTTCTAAACAGCTTTTAAAATTATGCTAATTATTCCTAAATTTAATTTAAAAATTGCAAAAAAAATCCAAATATTTTGTGATAGATAATCAAAGATCTTTGATTGAAAATTTAATTATTGAGTTGAAAACCTGTTTTTTTTTGGTAGAAAATAAATTTCTATAATTTAAAATTTAACTATTCCATTTTTGGTTGAAAATTAATCTACTTTGTTGAAGATTCATTTTTTCTGTTCAAAATTAATTTTTTAACTGTAAAATTAACCATTCCATTTTTGGTTTAAAACTGATCTTCTCAGTTGCAAATTAAACTATTTGGTCGGAAATTCATTTATTTTGTTGGAAATTCGTTTCTGAGTGGGATGCACATTAGTTTTTCAACTGAAAATTTAACTTTTATATTTTCAGTTGAAAATTAATCTTTTTCTGTAAAAATTAACATTTTTTTGTCAAACATGCAACTGTTCTATTAAAAATTAACCTTCTTTTGTTTTGGATTGAACTATTTTCTTGGAAATTGGTCTATTTTCGTAGAATTCAACTGTTTTTTTTATGTAAAATAAAAATCTTTTTCAGTTGAAATATCAATTATTACATTTTTTATGAAGAATTCATATTCTTTGGTTCAAAGGTCAACTACATGGTTGAAAATTAAAAAACTTTATTTAAAATTTAACTATTTTGTTCAAAATTTGTCTTTTTAGTCGGATTAAACTGTTTTTCATTTTAAATTAAAATCTATTCTGGTTAATAATTTTAATATTTTGTTGAAAATTAATTTTTTTTGTTCAAAATTTATTTTTTGACTAAATATTCCGTTTTTTGTTGAAAACTGATCTTTTTAGTTAAAAATTAAACTATTTAGTTGGAAATTTATTTTCTTGAAAATTCGTTTTTGTCTGTGATAGAGATTAGTTTTTTAACTAAAAATTCAACTATTACATTTTTAGTTGAAAACTTAACTTTTTTAGTTGCGAATTCAATTATATTTAATTTTTTTTACATTTTCATTGAAAATTCGTCTTTTTGGTTTAAAAATTGATCTCTTTTTGGTAGAAATTTAATTTTTTTGTTAGAAATGCAACTGTTTTGGTAAAAATTAATTTTTTTTTAAGGGTTCAACTATTTTGTTGAAAATCTATCTTTTTAGTAGATTTCACCAGTTTTTTATTTTAAAATAAAATATTTTTTAGTTAAAATATTAATTGATATTAATTCATTTTTTTGGCTGAAAATTCATAATTTTAGTTAAATATAATTATATATTATATTAATTAATTAAAAACCTCTTTGGTTCAAAATTTAGTTATTGTGTTGGAAATTCTTTTTTTAAGGAACCGTTTTGTTGAAAATTAATTTGCTTAAGTTGATGCTTTAAATATTCTGTTGAAAATTCGTCTTTTTGGCAAAATTTAACTGTTTTTAATTACAAATAAAAATCTTTTTCGATTCAAAATTTAACTATTTTGTTCAAAAATTAATTTCTTTTGGTTCAAAGTTGATTTTTTTAACTTTTAATTTAATTATTCAATTTTCGGTAGAAAATTCTTTTTTTTTTGGTAGAAAATCCAAATTTTCCCGTTTAAGCGGCCACCCTATTAACTATAATTATTCTTTTTTTCTGGGAAAAAATTTAATATAGCTTTCATAAAAAATTACTTGCAGGACTTAAAAATCCACAAATGACAGAGCAGCTGTAGAGAATGCAAGAAAGGATTATTCTTGTTCGAGCGAATCTCCATACGACTAATGTGAAAGATGCTCCATCCGAACCCCGTCTACCTAATTCCTCTTTCCAGAGAATTTCCAGTCTAAAAAAAAATGTAAACTATTATTAAATATCTTATCTATATTTTTTATAAATAATTTTTTTTTGGGAGAGAAACAAGATTTTTTAATACAAATTTCTGATTTTAAAGTTGACAAAATTAATAAATTAAAATTAGGAATTAATTAATTAATTAATCGAAAATTAAGTTAAATAAAATTAAACGATTACCCGGTCGTAAAATTAAATCTAAAAATGAAAATTAATCTATTGTTGTATACCTTTGACAATTGTAAGCACAACTATTATATGGGGATATGCTTGGCAAATCGCATTTTTCGATCCCCTTGCGATATGCTTTCCAGAGATATTTGGTGAACCATGTCAGGTAGAGAAAGGAAAATAAACCAACATTTTCCTCAGGTGGCTTCTCCCTAAAAATATTCAAGAAATCAGTTTTACAAGGACTCCTTTTTTAAAATTAAATAATAAAAAAAGCGTTTGTTATACATGTAAAAAATGAGCCATTTAATTTTTTATCGGTCAACAATTTCTAATGAAAGCAGAACCATAAATAAACAAATTTTTTATTTTTTACAAACTTAAGTCGTCTTTGTGATATCTTTTTTAATTTTTTTTAATCTTTGTAAAGTCTTTGAAATCCTTGAAATCTTTGAAATCTTTGCAAAATTTTTTAAAATTTTTGTGAATTCGTTAGAATTTTTGAAAGCTTTTGTAAAATCTTTAACAATCTTGAAATCTTTGAAATTTTTGTGTAATCTTTTGAAATCTGTGAAATCTTTTAAAATACTTATGAATTTTTTAAAACATTTGTAAAATCTTTCTCAGGGTGACGATTCGTCGGACAATTTCAAATTTCCGGTCAAGTTTTTCAATTTTGCTGGTCAATTTAAAGTAAAATATTCATATTTGCCGCAAAACTCAAAAATTTATTTTAATTTACCACGTTCATTGTAAACATCCTTCAACAAAACAGAGCCAAAAGATAAATTTTCAACTAAAATTATGAATATTTAACTGAAATGCTTGCATTTTCAACCATAAAGCAGGATTTTCAAACAAGAATAATTTTCTTTAAAAAAGATATGAGAAAACACACAAATTTCTTTTTAAAAAAAGTTGAATTTTTAATCAAAGGAAACACATTTTTAACCGAATAGTGGAATTTTTAGCTACAAAAAAATTAACTTTTAACCGAAAATAAAATAGTTATATTTTTAGTGAATAAAATTAATTTTTAACCTAACTCATAAATTTTTAATCAAAATGATGAATGTTCAATCGGAATAGTTTGAATTTTCAAACTAACAAAAATTAATTTTTACTGAAAAAAAAGATAAATTTTAAACCAAAATTTAAATAATTAAATTGTAAGTTAAAAAAATTATTTTTAAACAAAACAGATGAATTTTTAACCAAGACTATGAACAATTCAACTAAGATGATAAGTATTTGAATGAAATAATAAAATTTTAGACCAAATAAATGAATTTTCAACCAAGAAGATTAATTTTTACCAATTTTTAAATTTAAAAAATTATTTTTTAACCAAAAATTAAATAATTAAATTTTGAGTCAAAAAAATAAATGTTCGACAAAAGAAATGAATTTTTAATTATTATTACGGAATATTTAACTGGTGCAAAAGTTATATTTTCAGTTGAAAAAAAAAAGAATTTTCAACCAAAAAGGAAACAAATTTTCAACAAAATAATTAATTTTTCGGAAAAAATTGGTTTCTTTTATATTTTTTGAAATATTTTTTAATTTTCAATTATTGAAAAAAGTTTTTCAACAAAATAGTTGCATTTTTCATCCCGCAAATAAGAATTTTCAAAAAAGAAGTGAAACTTTTAACCAAGCAGTTAAACTTTCAACCAAAAAACATACATTTCTACGAAAAATATAATAGTAATTAATTTATTAATTATTATTAATTATTTCACTTATAAGTAGTTAAATAGAATTTTCAAGAAAATAATTAAATTTATAACCAAAGACTTAAATTTGCAATCCAAAAATATTCATTTTCTACCAAGAGACGAATGTTTTACAAAATATATGAATTTTCAACTATAAAAAAGCTCGACTTTCATCAGAAAAATTAAATAGTTACATTTTCAGTAAGAAGTGAATTTTTGAACGGAAAAATTAATTTTTAACAAAATAGTTAAATTTTCAATAACAGCTGAATAAATTTTTAACAAATTACAGTTTAATTCAACCAGAAAAAAATGATCAGCAAAACATTTGAATCCTGAACCAAAAAAAAAAATTATTTTCAAGAAAACAATTGCATTTTTAACTGAAACGGTGACATTTTTACCAAAAGAAGAATTTAGAAAAACATATTTTAAATTGACTCTAATTATTCTTAAATTTTTTTTTCTCATACAATGAAAAATGCCCTAAAATCTTCCAGATTTTTTTTATTTAAAGAAGAAACAATTTTCCAATCAAAAACCTCATTTTCAACCCAAGAAATGAATTTTGAATTAAAATTATTGATTTCAACAAAAAAAAAAATTTTAACAAGAGTGTTTAAATTTTAACCAAGTAATTTTATTTCCAACCTAGCAGATGAATTTTCAACTTAAATGATAAATATTTAACTGAAATACTTAAATTTTCAAGCGCAAAAAAGAATTTTTAAGCAAAAAGATTAATTTTTAAAAAAGAAGATAAGTTTCTATAAAAAATCGACTTTTAACAATATACGTCTATTTTCAACAATATAGTTAAATTTTTTATTAAAAAAGACCAATTTTCATTCAAATTCTTGAATTTCGAACGAGGAAAGATTGATTTCAACCAAACATGGAACAGTTGAATTTTGAGTTGAAGAAATTAATCTTCAACCAAACTAATGAATTTTAAACTAAAATGATGAATTTTCAACTAGGATAGTTGAAATTTTAATGAAAAACAGGAATTTCCAATCATAAAGATTAGTTTTTTATTAAAAAGTACGAAATTTCCACAAAGTACATACATTTTCAAACAAATAGTTGAATTTTTAAGTAAAAAATGTCAATTTTCAAACAAATAATTGAAATTTCATTTGAAAAAAAAGATTAATTTTTAATTTAAGATCGAACAGAAATTCGATTTACTATGCCCTTTTTGAAATCTTAAAAATTCTTGAAATCTTTCGAAAGTTAAAAATATTTTGTAAAATCTTTGAAGTCTGGTGTACACGCCTTTTACAAATTTTTGAAACCATTAAAATATTCATAAAATATTCGAAATCTTTTTTAAATCTTTTTAAATATTTGTGAAATCTTTATTGAATCTTTGTTTCTGAAATCTTTTGCTTTCGCTGAAATCACTGAATTATTTGAAATCTTTGTGATCTCTTTAAAATATTTTAAGATCTTTTAAATCTGGTGTATTGTACCCTTTTTGAAATTTTTAAAATTCTTAAAATCTTTTAAAATCCTTATGGATTCTTCGAAATATTTTCGAAATCTTTTTGAAATCTTCTGGATTCGTTCAAAATCATTCAAATACTCAAAATCTTTTGAAATTTTCTAAAAAAATTTGAAATCGTTTAAAATCTTTAAAATCCTTTTAAACTTTCGAAAGTTTACAAATTTATGTGTAATGTTCCAAATCTTTATGAAATCTTTGAAATCTAGTGTACAGGCCTTTTACAAATTTTTTAAATCCTCGAAGTTTTCATAAAATGTTATAAATCTTTAAAAAATTTTGTGAAATCTTTTAAATCTAGGGTACACATTTTTAAATATTCAAAACCCTTAAAATATTTGAAATCCTTAAAATATTTGTGCAATCTTTTGAAATATTTGTGAAATCTTTCTTGAATCATTTTTTGTGAAATCTTTTGTATTCGCTAAAATCGCTAAGTTTTTTGAAATCTTTATAGAATCTTTAAAATTTTTTGAAATCTTTTAAATCTGGTGTATTGTACCCTTTTTAAAATCTTTGAAATTCTTGAAATCTTTTGAAATCCTTGAGAATTCTTCGAAATATTTGTGAAATCTTTCTAAAATCTTTTGCATTCATTGAAAATTATTTAAATATTTAAAATCTTTTAAAATTTTCAAAAATTAAAAATTAAAATCGTTTAACATCTTTGAAATCCTTGAAAACTTACGAAAGTTTAAAAATCTTTGTAAAACGTTCAAAATCTTTGCGAAATTTTAGAAATCTGATGTACACGCCTTTTTCAAGTCTTTGAAATGCTTGAAATTTGTATAAAATGTTTAAAATCTTCCAGAAATTTTCCTTGAGATCTTTGTGAAATTTTTTTACATCGTTTTGAAATTTTTTTTAATCATTTGAAATCACTGGAATATTTTAACTCTTTATGAAATCTTTAAAATTCTTAAAATCTTTTCAAATCCTGATGGAGTCTTCGCGATATTTGTGAAATCTTTCTAAAATCTGTTGTATTCGTCTTAAATCATTTGAATATTAAAAACCTTTTGAAATTTGCTAAAAAAAAAAAAAAATTGAAATCGTTTAAAATCTTTAAAATCCTTGAAACTTACGAAAGTTTAAAAATCCTTGAAATTTTTTCAAATATTTTTGAATTCGGTGAAATATTTTGAAGTATTTTAAATCTTTGTGAAATTTTGAACTTTCTGTGAAATCTTTTAAGATCTTCTAAAAAATTTTGAAATCGATTAGAATCTTTTTAAATCTTTATGAATTCTTTAAAATATTTGTGAATCTTTCTGGAATCTTTTGTATTCATTTAAAATCGTTTAAATATTTAAAATTTTTGTAAAATCTTCTAAAATCTTTGAAATCTGGTATACTGTACCCTTTTTTAAATCTATCAAATATTTGTGAAACCTCTTTCAAATCTTTTGCGTTAATTTGAAATCATTAAAATGTCTGAAATCTTTGTTAAATGTTTTGAAATCTTCTAAAAAAATAAGAAATCGTTTTAAATCTTTAAAATGTTCAAAGAATTTCCAAATAATATAAAAGATTTTGAAGAGATGTCAAGAAATTGTAATGGCTATTAAAATTTTTTTAAGGATTTTAATATATTGTAAATAATTTCAAGATATTCAGAAAGATTTTAGTTAATTTAAAAGGGTTTTGAAAGATTTGAAGGGATTTCGTAAGATTTCCAATATTTTACGAATTTTTAAGAATTTTGACCGATTTTTAGAGATTTTAAGGGATTTTTATGGATTTTAAAGGATTATTAAGGATTTTTATGTGATTTTTAAGATTTCAAGGATTTTGCCATTTTCCAAATCATTTTAGATATTTCATAAGATTTTAAGAAACTTGAAGGGGTTTTAAGATATTTTGAAATCTCTTGGAATTTTTTTAAACTTCATGCAAATTTTTTCAAACCCCCTAAAATTATTAAAACCTCTGGAAATCCCTTGAAATTGTTTAAGTCTCTTGAAAATGCCTTGGAATCTTTTTAAAAAACCTAAAATATTTCAAATCTTTTAAATTCTTGTAAAGATTTTAAAATTGCCAAGGAATTTAGAAAAAATACTTTAAAATATTTCGAATCCTTTGATCATTTTGTGAAAATCAATTAAATAAAAATTTGAAAAAACCATTAAATTAAGTAGAATTGAGTGAATTAAAAAAATCAAAAGAATTACAAAGAATTAAAAGAATTCAGGATAAATTAAGAAGAATTTAGAGAGAATTATATATTCTTTTAAATCACTGAAATCCTCGGAAATCTGAAAAAATCCTGTAAAATCTTTAAAAATATCTTAAAACCTTATAGGTCCTGTAAAATCGTTTCATATTTTTCAAAATTCAAATTAATTCTCTATCCAAAAATATTATCCTCAACCAAAAAATATGAACATAATAGATACATTTTTAACCAAAAAAGATACATTTTCAACCAAAAATTAAACTTTTGACTAAAATGATAGAATAATCATCTGAATTACTCGAATTTTCATTAAAAAAAAATAATAAATTTTCACCGACAAAAACAAATTTTCAAGAAGATATGTCAATTTTCAAACAAAAAGATAAAATTTCAATTAAAAATGTGAATCTTCAACCAAAAAGAAAGAATTTTTAACAAAAGATATTAAGTGTTAACCAAGTAGTTGAATTTGCAACAAAAAAGATGAATTCTCAACAAAAAATGTAATAGTTTATAATTCGAAAATAAAATATATTTTAATTTTAAATTAAAATTACTTGGATTCAACCAAGAAAGACGACTTTTGGCAACAAGAGTTTAATTTTCAACTAAGAAGAATTTTTCAGTCAAGAGGTTTGGTTTTCAACCAAATTGTTGGATTTTCAAGTAAAACGATTCATTTTCAACCAAAAAGATTTATTTTCTAACAGAAAAGACGAATTTCAAACAAAATTTGAGAAAAGGTAAAAAAAAATAGTTCAATTTTAAACCAAGGATTCAACAAGATTCATTTTTAACTAAAATGTTGAATCTTTAACTGGAATGGTTGGATTTTCAACCAAACATTATAAATTTTTAACCAAGAAAATCAATTTTCTACAAAATGCATGAATTTATTAACTAAAAATGATAATTTTTAACCAAGAAGCTTATCTTTCAACCAAGTAGTTGAATTTTCAACTTGAAAAAATGAATTTTTCAAGAAAACTGTGATAGTTGATATTTCTACCAAAAAAGACTTAAATTTTAAATAAAAAACAGTTGAATTACACCAAAAAAGATAAATTTACAACCAAAAATTAAATTTTCGACTAGAATGGTAGAATAATCAGCAGGACAAAAAAGATTAATTTTTAACAAATAAGTTTCATTTTCAACTTAAAAATTCAATTATCAACTAAAATGATGAATATTCAACTAAAATACAAGAATTTTTAACAAAAGAAATCATTTTCAAACAAAAAGATTGATTTTCTACCGAAAAAGACATGAATTTTTAAATAAAATAATGGAATGTTTTATTACAATAGTTACATTTTCAAACAAAGTAATGAATTTTTAACTGACATAATTGAATTTTAAACCAAAAACATTAATTTTCAACTGAAATAATTAATCTTTAAGCGCAATAGTTAAATTTTCAACCATAAAGATGAATTTTGAACCAAGAAGATTAATTTTTTAACCAAATAAAAAAAAGTTTTATTTCAACAAAAAAGTTAAAGATTGAACTGAAATACTTGAATTGTTATTAAAAAAAATTATTTTCAGCCAAAGTAAGAACAAATCATCAAGAAAATATTTAATTTTTCAACCAAAGGGCTGAATTTTCTATTAAAATTATGAATCCTTGGCCAAAAAAATTAATTTTTAACAAAAGAGTTCAACTTTAATCCAAATAGTTTAATTTTCGTTCCAAAAAAGATGGTTTTTTAACCAATAAGCTTAATTGTCTACCAAAAAGAACGAGTTTTCAACAAAATACATACATTTCTAACTAGACAGATAAATTTTCAACTGAAAACGGTCAATTTTTAACAAAAAAAAAACAGTTCAATGTTCAGTTAAAAAATTAATTTCAAATTCAAAAACAAATTTTCAACAAAATAGTTAAATGTAACATAAAACAATGAAATATGGGTCAGGAGAAACAGAAAAACTTATATATTTGTAATGAAAAAACTTAAACAGTTCTGTTTAAAAATTATCTTTTTTTTTAAATTTTCTGTTCTGTTTTTTCAAAGGTTGAAAATTCCTTTAAAAATTTAAAATTTCTTTAAAAATTCATGTATTTTGTGAAAACTTAATCTTTTTTCGAAGAAAATTAATCTTTTTGGTGCAAATTAATTTCTTTCGTTTAATTTTTTTTATTGAAAATTATTATTTTTATCTTTTTTGATAGATATTTAATCTTATTTGTTGAAAATTCATCTGCTTGGTTGAAAATTTATATATTTCCTTGAAAATTAACCTTTTTGGTTGAAAAATTCTTTACAAAATTCATGTATTTCGTTAAAAATTATTCTTTTAGGTTGAAAATTAATTTTTTTAGCTGAAAATTCAACTATTCTTTTTTTTAATAAAAAAATTGTCCACTATTTGGTTAAAAGTTTATTGTTATGTGTTAAAGATTCATAATTTCAGTTGAAAATTCATTTATTTGGTTTAAAATTCACTTATTTTGTTGAAAATTTAATTATTTTGGTGGAAAATTCATATTTTTTGTTGTAAATTCAACTTTTTTGTATAAAAATTCGTCTTTTTATCTTGAAAACTCAATATTTTGGATAACATTTTTTTTCTTTATTAACTGAAAAAAATTTCTTTGTTGAAAACAACTCTTCCATTGAAAATTCCTTTTTTCGCTTGGAAAATGAGTATTTTGATTAAGGATTCAAATAATTTGTTAAAAATTCATAATTTCCCTTTTTAGTTGAAAGAACATTTCTTTGCTTGTAAATTCAACTATTAGGTTGAAAATTCCTTTAAAAATTCAAAACTTGATTGAAAATTCACGTATTTTTCAAAACTTAATCTTTTTTGGAAGAAAATTAATCTTTCTGATGGAAATTGACTTCTTTCGTTAAATTTTTTTTATTTAAAATTTTTTTTTAGCTGAAATTTAACTATTCTATTTTTTATCGAAAATTTGTTGTAAAATTCATCTGTATGGTTGAAAATTTATCTATTTCCTTCAAGAATCATCTATTTTATTAAAAACTTGTATTTCTTTGGTAGAAGATTCATCTTTTCGGTTCAAAATTTTTTTCGAAATTCGATTTTTGTTTAAAAATTCATGCATTTTGTTAAAAATTATTCTTTTTGGTTAAAAAAATCATTTCTATGGTTGCAAATTATTTTTTTCATTTAAAATTAATTTTTCAGTCAAAGAAATCAACGATTCTTTTTTTTATGAAAAAATTCTACTATCAGGTTAAAAATTTATTTTTTGTGTTGAAGATTTATTTTAGTTAAAATTACATTTCTTTGGGTGAAAATTCATTTATTTTGTTGAAAATTCATATTTTTTTACTGTAAATTCAACTTTTTTTCAGTAAAAAATTCGTCTTATTGTTTTGAAAAATCAGCATTTTGGATAAGACTTTTTTTCATTATTAACTGCAAAATTTTTCTTTGTTGAAAACAACTTTAGTACAAAATGTAACTATTTGTTTAAAAATTTATGTATTTTGTTAAAGCTTTGTATTTTGTGGTAGAATATTAATATCCTCTTGGTGCCTAACTTCCCTTTTTAGTTAAAAAAACATTTCTTTGCATAAAAATTTAACTATTAGTTTGAAAATTCTTTTGAAAATTCAAAATTTCTTTGAAAATTCATGTATTTTGTTAAAAATTAATCTTTTTTGGTAGAAAATTAATCTTTTTAGTTGAAGAATTTGACCATTCTTTTTTTTATAAAAAAATTCCACTATTTGGTTAAAAATTTATTTTTTTTAGGTTGAAGATTCATAGTTTTAGTTAAAAATCCATTTCTATGATTAAAAATTCACTTATTTTGTTAAAAATTCATATTTTTTGGAAATTTAACTTTTTTTTTGTTGTAAAAAATTCGTGTTTTTTTTTGAGAAATCAGCATTTTGGATAAGATTTTTTTTTCATTCTTGACTGAAAAATTTTTCTCTATTGAAAACAACTTTGGTACCAAATTTAACTATTTGTTTGAAAATTTTTGTATTTTGTTTAAGCTTTGTCTTTTATGATCGAATATTAATCCTCTTGGAGCCCGATTTCCCTTTTTAGTTGAAAAAACATTTCTTTGCTTAAAAATTTAATTATTAGGTTGAAAATTCTTTTGAAAATTCAAAATTTCTTTGAAAAT
>JAUELO010000023.1:843784-855298 GCA_032357855.1 Amphibolips quercusostensackenii
AGTTATGAACACTCAGCCAACTAAATGCCATTTTAACCAAACAGTTGAATTTTCAACCCAAATCATTAAATATCTACCAAAAAAGACAAATTTTCAACACAATACATGAATTTTATAGTAAAAAAACAACTCCAAAAAATAAAATAAATTTTCAACAAAATAGTTAAATTTTCAACCAAAGAGATTAATTTTCAACAAAAAAAGATTGATTTGTAACAACATTCATGAATTTTTAACCAAATATTTTAATTGTTGAATGAAGTTTCAACCTAATAGTTAAAGTTTCAACCAATAAAATGAACTTTTAACCAAATTGTTGAATTTTCAACCAAACATTAATTTTCAACCAAAAAAGATAAATTTTCAACCAAAAAAGATGAATTTGTAACAAAATACATCAATTTTTAATCAAATATTTTCATTTTTAAATGAAGTTTCAACCTAATAGTTCAATTTTCAATCAAAGAAATGAATTTTTAACCACAAATACGAATTAGTCACCAAGGAGATCAATATTCGATTCTAGTTAATGAACGGACGAAAATAGAAAAAAATTTTACCTCTGACTGTACTTGATCCTTCAGAAAAAAATGCAATAAGCTAATAATGCATTATTAACCATATCTGAAGTATGAATCACATTAATTTCACTCTCGAAAATAATTTGAGACGCCTATCCCAGTCTTGACATTTGTATCCAAATTATATACTCATTGCACACGAAATACTGCTGTTTATAACTCTGTTATGACAGGCATCATTCTTGTACTATTTTTAATCAGCAGAACAGAAAAATAATCACTAAAGTTCCCACTTTTAAAAATAATCATACCGATTTACCTTAAGATTTTTTCAAAACTTGATAAAACTTTTGCTTCCAACTGATTGTGAGGAAGCATCTACCTTCCTACATAACTGTAAACGCTGTAAACTCGGAAAAAGGAAATAGGGTGCGTCGTAGTTAAACAGGTTATGTGAGATATGCTCAACAGGTACAAGCGTTACGAATGCGGGTGTGATGTCCAAGTGCCGATGATACAATATGAATGGAAGTCATTTTACAATATATTAATTTAATTTAAGTATTTAAATACTTACGTCGTTTAATTTCTTAAATAAATTTTAGGTAAGTTGACATTTTATCTGTCAGGGTGTCCAATAAAATCTGAAAAGAAATTAGCGGTACTTTCCCGGATTTTCCAGCTCATGTTTTTACTGAAAATACCCAAAAATAAAATTCCCGAATTGCAAAATTTCCTAATAATAAAATTCCGGACAGCTTACATTATTAAACAATTTGAAAATTCACGAATAACAACATTCCCGACAGAAAATTGCCTAATTATAAAATATCCGAACTGAAAAGTTCTCAATAAATTATAAAATTCCCCAATTTAAGCAATTAAATTTTTTATTTATCTATGAAATTAATTAAATTATTACAATAAATTTATTTTTATTATTAAAAAAAATGAATTGTTTATATCCGAGAATTTTCTAGTTCGAATTTTTTCATATTTCGGCAATTTTCTGTCGGGAATTTTATTATTAGAGAATTTTTCAATTGGGTAATATTATAAACTTTTGGAAATTTTATTATTTGGAAATTTTTCAATTTAATAATATTATCAACTGTTCGGAAATTGTATTATTTGGGTATTTTATTATTTGGAAATCTTAATATTCGGGAATTTTATTATTCGAGAATTTTACAGTGTCGGAAATGTTATTTTTCGGTATTTTTCATTGCCCATACAAATACCAACTTCCAAGACGACTAAAAAAATTAGAAAAATAAAATTTCCGAATAATAAAATTTCCGATTAATAAAATTAATAACTAGAAAATATAAATTTTCATTTGAAAATATCAAGCTTTAATTAAAAATGGTATATTTACATTTTCAATTAACAAAATTATTAATTTTCAACCAAACAGTTGCATTTTAAACAAACCAAAAAAGGTTTTTTCTACCAAAAAGACGAATTTTCAACCAAAATGCATAAATTTTACACTAAACAATTGAATTTTCAACAATCAAGTTAATTTTCAACCGAAAGAGATTAATTGTTAGCCAGACAATTGCATTTTAAATCAAAAAAGGTTCAATTCCTACAAAATGAGATGAATTTTCAACAGAAAATTTAATAGTTCATATTTCAACAAAAGAAGAATTAAATAAAAAATAAAAAAGTTGGATTTAACCAATAGAAACGAATTTCTAACAAAATACTTTAATTCTCAACTAAAACAGATTAATTTTCATCTAATTAGTTGTTTTTCTACCAAAAAAGACAAATTTTCAACAAATTGCATAAATTTTCAACAATTAGGGTAATTTTCAAACAAAGCAGATTAATTTTTAGTCCAAACCTTTTTGCATTTTTAACCTAAAAAGGTTCAATTTCTACAAAAAAAAGAATTTTCAACGAAAAATGTAATAGTTGATATATCAACCACAAAAATTAATTTTAAATAAAAAATAGTTGGTTTTACCTAATAAAAACCAATTTTAAACAAGATACTTAAAACTTCAGCCAAACCAGAAAAATTTTCAACAAAACAATTGCATTTTTAATTAAGAAAGATTAATTTTTAACTAAAAAAGATCAATTTTCAATATAAAACATCAGGTTTCAATCAAAACCGAAATAGTTATATTTTCAGGTAAAAAAATTAATTCCCAACTAAAATAATAATTTTTCTGAAAAACAGTTTCATTTTGTACGAAATAGTTGAATTTTTAAGAAAAAAAGTCGAACTTTCTAAAAAAAAATCGTTGAATTTTCAATCAGAGAAAATGAATTTTAAAATAATTAGTTAAATTTTCAACAAAATAGTTACATTTTTATTTAAAACAATTTTTGATCAAAAAAACTAATTTTTAACTAAAAAAGAATTATTTTCAATTAAACAGTTGTATTTTTAAACAGAAAATTGTTTTTCTGACAAAAAAGATCAATTTTCACAAAAATACATAAATTTTCAACTAATTAATTTTCAAACCGAAAAAGATTCATCTTTAGTCAAAGAATTGCATTTTTAACCAAAAAAGGGTTCAATTTCTACAGAAAGAGATGAATTTTCAAACAAAAAAGAAAATTTTTTGACAAAATAGTTGAATTTCCAGTTAACAAAAAAAAAAACAATTTTAAACTAAAATTATGAATTTTTGAACAAAAAAAATTAACTTTCAAGAATGTAGTTCAATATTCAACCAAGTAGTTGAATTTTCAACCTAAAAAGGTGAATTTTCAAAGAAAAATGTTGACCAACAAAAACGATTTTCTAACAAATTAATAAATATTCAAATAAAAAGTCGAATTTTCTACCAAACTGTTGACATTATGAGGCGAAAATACGAATTTTCCACAAACTAGTTGTATTTTTAACCAAAAAAGGTTCAATTTCTACAGAAAGAGATGGAGTTTTGACAAAATTTTGTTGGTCAAGAAAGAAAAAAAATTCAATTAAATTGTTGAATTTCCAAGACAAAAAGATGAATTTAAAAAAAAATTAATTCTTGACTAAAGACATGAATTTCAAACTAAAATGATGGAATAATCAACTGGATTAGTTGAAAAAAAAAATTTCAAAGAAATAGTTAAATTTTCAACCAAAAATGAAAGAGTCAAATTTTCAATGAATAAAAATTAATTTTTAACAAAACAAAACGAATTTTATACAAAATAGATAAAATTTTTAACCAAAGTAATTTAATTAATTAGTAATTTAATTATATATATAATTATATACATAATAATAATTTATAATAAGTAATTTAATTAATTTTTAACTAAAATGAGGAATCTTTAACTAGAATATTTGACGTTTCAACCAAAAAGATGACTTTTTAATCAATAAGATTAATTTTAAAAAAAAATTTCAACCAAAGAGATCAATTTTAAACTAAAATGATGGAATAGTCAACTGAATTAGTTATATTTTCAGTTTGAAAAAGTTAATTTTCAACAAAATAGTTACATTCTCAACCAAAAACGAAATAGTCAAATTTTCAATTAATAAAAATTAATTTTCAACAAAAACAAATGAATTTTCAACAAAATAGTTGAATATTTCACCAAAAAGATGACTTTTCAACCAAGAGGATTAATTTTTGACACAAAATATAAATTTTTAATAAAAAATTGAATAGTTTAATTTTCATTTAAAAAAAAACAATAATTTTCAACCAATGAAATTAATTTTCAACTAAAATGTCGGATCTAAAAACTAAAATTTTGACAAAAAAAAGAAGAATTTTCAACAAAATACATGAATTTTCAAATAAAAAATATAAATTTTTAATCAAAAATTGAATAATTAAATTTTCATTTGAAAAAATTAATTTTCATCCAAAGAGATGAATTTCAAACGAAAGTGATGGAATAATCAACTGGATTAGTTGAATTTTCAGTTGAAAAAATTAATTTTCATAAAAATAGTTAAATTTTCAACCAAAGAGATGAATTTTTATTTAAAATGATGAATCTTCAACCAAAAAAATGAATTCTTAACAAAAAAAGTTTATCTTTAAACCAAGTCGTTTAATTTTTTAACGTAAATGATGAATCATTTACTAAATTGGTTCAATTTTCTACTAAATAGATCAATTTTCTAGCAAAAATACGCATTTTCAACTGAAAAAGATAAATTTTCAACTCAATTTTGAATAGTTAAATTTGCGTCTTAAAAATAAACAAATTCTCAATAAAATAGTTCAAGTTTCCACTGGAATAGTTGAACTTTAGCCCAAAAAAATTAATTTTCAAACAAAAAAAAATTTACAAAGTAGTTAAATTTTCAGTTAAAAAAATTAATTTTCAACAAAATAGTTACACTTTTAACCAAAGAGATGAATTTTCAACTAAAAATTTAATATTTAAATTTTTAGTTAAAAAATATATTTTCTACCAAAAAACGAATTTTCAATCAAATAGTTAAAGTTTCAACAGGAATAGTGAAATTTTCAGTAAAAAAAATTAATTTTCAACCAAATTTTTTTAAACATATTTTGTTGAAAATTAATTTTTTTAAGTGAAAATTTAACTATTTTATTAAAAATTTTATATAAATTTAAATATAAATTTTTAATCACAAACAATTCGTTTAACTTTTGACTGAAATGGTTCAATTTTCTACCAAAAAGATTAATGTTCTAGGAAAAAGTACGCATTTTCAACTAAAAAAGATCTATTTTTAACTAAACTTTGAATAGTTAAATTTAAAATTGAAAAAAATTGATTTTTAACAAAAAACAAATTTCCAATAAATTAGTTAAAGTTTCCACTACAATAATTTAACTTTCAGCACAAAAAAAGTTAATTTTCAACAACAAAAAAACAATTTTTGACAAAATAGTTAAATTTTCAAGTGAAATAGTTGAATTTTCAGTTAAAAAATTGATTTTTGACAAATTAGTTACATTGTTAACCAAAGAGATGTATTTTTAACTAAACATTAAAATTAAATTTCTAGTTAAAAAAATTTTCAAATAAAAAAGATAAATTTCCAACTAAACTTTAAATAGTTAAATTTACAATGAAAAAAATTAATTTTTAACAATAAAAAATTTTTCAATGAATTAGGTAAAGTTATCACTGGAATAGTTCAGCTTTCAGCACAAAAAAAGTTAATTTTCAACAACAACAAAAAAATAATTTTTGACAAAGTAGTTAAATTTTCAGTTAAAAAATTCCTTTTCAACAAATTAGTTACATTTTCAACCAAAGAGATGTATTTTCAACTGAACATTGAAAAGTTAAATTTTTAGTTAAAAAATTTATTTTATACCAAAAAAAAAAAAAAGAATTTATAATAAAATAGTTAAATTTTCAACTGGAATAGTTAAATTCTCAGTTAAAAAAATAAATTTTCAAGCAATTATTTTTTTGAGAAAATATTTAAATTTTGAACTAAAATATTTTAATTTTCAGTTTAAAAAATTAATTTTCAGTTAAAGAAATTAATTTTCAACAAAATAGTTAAATTATCAACCAAAGAGATAAATTTTTATTTAAAATGATGAATCTTCAACCCAAAAAAATAAATTCTTACCAAGAAAAGTTTATCTTTGAACCAAGTCGTTTAATTTTTAACATAAATGATGATTGACTAACTGAAATAGTTAAATTTTCTACGAAAAAGATGAATTTTCTAGCAAAAATAAACATTTTCAAACAAAAAACATAAATTTTCAACTAAATTTTGAATAGTAAAATTTGCAGTTAAAAACATTTACTTTTAACATAAAATAAACAAATTTTTAGTAAAATAGTTAAAGTTTTTATTGGAATAGTTAAACTTTCAGCACAAAAAAAAATTGTCAAACAAACAAAACAATTCTTAAGAAAATAGTTAAATTTTTAAGTGAAATAGTTAAATTTTCAATTTAAAAAATTAATTTTTAACAAAATAGTGAGATTTTCAAAAAAGAGATGAATTTTAAACTAAAACTTCAGTAGTTAAATTTTTAGTTAAAAAATGTATTTTCTACCAAAAAAAACGAATTATCAATCAAATAGTTGAAAGTTTCATCTGGAATAGTTAAATTTTCAGTAAAAAAAATTATTTTCTAACAAAATTTTTTAAATTATATTTTATTGAAAAATATTTTTGTTGAAAATTAATCTTTGTAATTGAAAATTTAAGCAACTCGTTTAATTTTTTACGGAAAGGATGAATCATTAGCTGAAATGGCTCAATTTTTTACCCAAAAGATTAATGTTCTAGCACCAAGAACGGAATTTTTAAATAAAAGAGATAAATTTTCAACTAAACTTTGAATAGTTAAATTTACAATTGAAAATAATTGATTTTTAACAAAAATAAAAATTTTTCAACAAATTAGTTAAAGTTTCCACTGGAATAGCTCAACTTTCAGCACAAAAAAGTTGATTTAAAAAAAAAAAAAAAATTTTTTTGACAAAATAGGTGAATTTTCAAGTTAAATAGATAAATTTTCAGTTAAAAAAATTAAGTTTCAACAAATTAGTTACATTTTCAACCAAAGAGATGCACTTTCAACTAAACATTGAAAAGTTAAATTTTTAGTTAAAAAATTCATTTTATACAAAAAAAATGAATTCGCAATGAAATAGTTAAAGTTTTAACTGGAATAGTTAAATTTTCAGTTTAAAAAATTAATTTTCAAGAAATTATTTTTTTTAACAAAATAGTTCAATTTTCAACTGTAATAATTAAATTTTCAGTTTAAAAATTAATTTTCAGTTTAAAAAATTAATTTTCAGATTAAAAAATTAATTTACAACAAAATAGTTAATTTTTCAACGAAAGAGATGAATTTTTAATTAAAATTATGAATCTTCAACAAAAAAAAAAAAGAATTTTTAACAAAAGAATTTTACTTAGAACCGAATCGATTATTTTTTGACTAAACAGATAAATCTTTCAGTAAAATGATGAATCAAACAAAGAGGTTAATTTGCAACTAAAAATTAAATGGTTAAATTTTTAGTTAAAAAATTGATTTTCGACCAAAAAAAAGAATTTTAAATAAAATAGTTAAAGTTTTAACGGGGACAGTTACATTTTCAGTTAAAAAAATTAATTTTCAAGAAATTATTTTTTTTAACAAAACATTTCAATTTTAGACTAAAATAATTAAATTTTCACTTTAAAAAATTAATTGTCGGATTAAAAAATTAATTTGCAACAAAATAGTTAATTTTTCAACGAAAGAGATGAATTTTTGATTAAAATTATAAATCTTCAACCAAAAAAAAAGGAATTCTTAACAAAAGAATTTTACTTAAAACCAAATCGATTATTTTTTGACTAAACAGATAAATCTTTCAGTGAAATGATGAATCAACCAAAGAGGTGTGAATTTTCAACTAAAAATTCAATGGTTAAATTTTTAGTTAAAAAATTTATTTTCGACCAAAAAAAAAGAAAGAATTTTCAATAAAATAGTTAAAGTTTTGACGGGAACAGTTACATTTTCAGTTTCAAAAATTAATTTTCAATAAAAATTTATTTTTTACAAAATAGCTAAATTTTCAAGTTACATAGTTTCACTTTTCATTTTGTTGAAAATTCAACTATTTTGTTGAAAAAAAAAAAGAATTTTTAATATAATAGTTAAAGTTTCAACTGGAATAGTTATATTTTCAGTTAATAAAATTGATTTTTTACAAATTTTTTTCTCCACAAAATAGTTAAATTTTCAAGTGAAATAGTTCAACTTTCAGTTAAAAAAATTAATTTTTAGAAGTGCAGTTAAATTTTCAGCCAAAGAAATTAATTTTTAATTAAAATGATGAATCTTCAGCCAAAAAAATGAAATTTCTTCCAAAAGAGTTTGACATCCAAGTATTTGAATTTTCATCCAAAAAAGATTAATTTAAAAAAAGTGTGATAGGTGACACTTCAACCAAGACAGATTTTAATTTTAAATTAAAAACAGTTAAATTCGACAAAAAAGACAAGTTTAATTTTAATTTTATATTAATTTTTTTTTAAAATAAACACACTTGAAAAAAATCCTTAAATTGGCATTTCTCAAAAATTGACTCGTAAAAATTTCAGATTGTACAATTGTTGATTGCAACTAACAATTACTGTATGAATCAATATATTTTCTCTCTCAAATCGCAAATAGTATTTACAAAAAGATAAAAATATCTTCCACAAGATAAGAAAAGATTCGCAATAAATTTCTCCTATAAAATAAATTATTTTGCTTTGCTATTATTTTATTTTGCAAAATAATAAACAAATCAAACTACTTTTGGTCACGAAATTGAATTCTGAAGACATTAACATAAGAAATGCAGCTCAAAAATGAGTAAGTTTCGAGTAAATATTAAGACAGGTGTCCAATAAGATAAGAAAACAAATTAATCACCCAATTTATCCGCTCCTTTTAATAAAAGAATCAGCTCATCCACATATGCATATCTTGAAACGTCATCACGCAAATTTAACAAAGATTATTTTTATCATCAGCAACACAACATCATAAATCACTTGGGACGTAGTACAGCAGAAAAAACGGGCGCGAAAGTAATTTTCTGTGCGGTTCAATGAATCCGAGATGAGAAATACAGAAGTTTCATCTAAAAAAAATATTTGACGACTACAATGAAACGACAGACTGATAAGATAACATAAAAAAGTGAAATGCTATCAGGGCTGATAAGAAAGAATCAAACAGCGACCCTCAAACTTATCATCAGTTGAATGCAACTCGATTCCAGGGTGTCTAGCGAAATTTTCTTTTCAAATTCCCCGTCAATTCTCGGATCAGAATTAACATTTCTTCCGGTTTTTGAAAGTTTAAAAAATTATTATTCGCTTATTGGAATCTACTAACAAAAAAAAAACAAAAAAATTTCAAGGTTATTAAAATTAAAAAATTCGACCTCTTAGAACTCAATTAAAATGGTAAAAAAATTGACCTCTTCAAATTCAGAAAAACAATTAGTAACCAAAATCACTTTGTACCAACTCAATGAAAATTTTCTAAACAAAAGAAGTGATTCTTCCGGTTCAGAAAACTCGAAAATCAAAGTGTTAAAAAGAAAAAATGGCCTTTCCTAATTCAGAAAAAATAACCAAATTTCATCCCTTCCAACTCTAGAAAAATCTTTAAAATAAAAAAATTCCCACATTAACTGAAAAAAATGATAAAATTTAAAAAACGGGTTTTTTCACAATTTATAAAAAAATGAAAAACAAAATTCCCTCTCTTCCGACTCAATAAAAATGTTAAAAAGAAAAATATCCTCTCTCAAATTCATATAATATTGAAAACCAAAATTTTGTTCTTTCCAACTAGATAAAAAACTTAAAAATATAAAATTTTCCCGATTTGAACTCCACAAAAAAATAAAACACAAAATATTTCTTCCCATTTAGAAAATAAAACTTTTCAATTAATAAGATATTGAAAACCAAAATTTCCTCAAAAAATAAAAAATTCTACACTTCAACTCAATAAATTTGCTATAAAGAAAAAATGAACTCTTCCAATTCAGCAAAAAAATTTCGTCCCATCCAACTCTATGAAATTAAATTTTCAACCCAAATCATTAAATATTTAACAAACAAACAAAAATTTCAACAAACTACATGAATTTTATTCTAAAAAAGATACAATTTCAACCAAACAAAATAAATTTTTAACAAAATAGTTCAGCTTTCAACCAGACATTAATTTTCAACCAAAAAAGATTAATTTGTAACAAAATGCATACATTTTTAACCAAATACTTCCATTTTTAAAGGAAGTTTTAACCTAATAGTTAAATTTTCAACCAAAGAAATGAATTTTTAATCAAAAATAAAAAAGCAAAATTTTCATCAAAAACTTAATTTTAAACCCAATAATATACAATGAATTCTTAACTAAAATGAGGAATCTTCAACGAAAAAAAAAAGAATTTTTAACAAGATAATTATACTTTCAACCAAATAAATGAATTTTCAACCCAGAAGATATTTCTAAAAAAAAACTTCAACAAAACAGTTAAATATTCAGTTAAAGAAATAAATTTTTAATTAAAATTATGAAAACTCGACCAACAAAATGCTATTTTAACCAAATAGTTGACTTTTCAACCCAAATCAATAAATAATTAACAAAAAAGACAAATTTTCAACTACATGAATTTTATACTAAAAAAGATACAATTTCAACCAAATAAAATAAATTTTTAACAAAATATTCTAATTTTCAACCAAAAAAGATTAATTTGGAACAAAATACATCAATTTTTAGCCAAATATTTCAATTTTAAAAGAAAGTTTTAACCTAATAAATAAATTTTCAACCAAGAAAATGAACTTTTCAACACAAAACATATTTCTACCAAAAAAAAACAAATCTTTACCAAAAAAAGTTAAATTTTTAGTTAAAAAAATAAGTTTTTTACTAAAATTATAAATCCTCGACCAACAAAAAGAATTTTTAACCAAAAAGTTGAATTTTCAACCTAAATCATTAAATATATACCAAAAAAGACCAATTTCCTTACAATACATGAATTTTATAGTAAAAAATGTTAAAAAGAAAAATGTCCTCTCTCAAATTCATAACAAAATATTTTTTCTAATTTAAAAAAAAAAACTGTTCAATTAATGAGATATTAAAAACCAAAATTTCCTCAAAAAATAAAAAATTTTACCCTTCAACTCAATAAATTTGCTCAAAAGAAAGAATGACATCTTCCAATTCAGAAAAAAAATTTCGTCCCATCCAACTCTATGAAAATCTTCGAAATAAAAAAGGTTTCAATTGAGAAAAAAAATAAAATAAAAATTTCCTCCCTTCCAACTTAATAAAATCTTTAAAACAAAAAATCTTTCTCTTCAAATTTAACTAGTTTATTTGAATTTTCAACCATAAAGATTGATTTATGTAAAAAAAAACGAAATCTTTAAAGAAATACATCAATTTTCAACTTAAGAAGATAAATTGGTAATCAAACATTAAATAGTTTAATTTTCAATAAAAGAAATTAATTCTTAACAAAAGAAAACAAATTTCAA
>JAUELO010000023.1:911872-923026 GCA_032357855.1 Amphibolips quercusostensackenii
AAACGACCAGTGCAAAGCCAAAAATTGCTGGTGCCCAAAGTGATATTTCATTTTCTAACTCCAGCGTCGAATATTTTTCTGACATGTTTCAATTTAAATGATATATTATAACTTTCTCCTTTTGTTATTTTTAATGTTAAGAATACTTAATTTAATGTGAATTTACTTGAAATGTATTACTGTATCTTCAAGTCCAAAATTCAGTACACATTTACGTTTTGTAAGTCTTATAAGTGCTAGAATATTGATAATATGAGTGATTTCTACTTTATCCACAGTCGTAAGGTATATATGTGTGTTTAGTAGGTTATGGATTTACTTATTTAAAAATTTAACTACTTGGTAAAAAGTTAAACTCATTTCTTAAAAATTAATTTTTTTCATTGAACATTCATAATTTTAATTGCAAATTCATCCCTGGCTAGAAATGTAACTAATAATTTGTTAAAGACCACTTTTTTTATCTATAAATTTAACTATTCCCGTAGAAAGTTGAACTATTTTGCTGAAAATACGTGTTTTTGTGAAGAATTCGATTTTTAAAAGAAAATAGAAGTATTCTATTTTTGGTTGAAAATTTATTTTCTCACTCATTTTTAACTGTTATTTTTGTTTTTAATTATCCGAAAAGTAAGCTAGTTTAAAAGTCGGTTTTTTAATTGTAAACCTTTTTCATGCTTTTATAGCATAAAATATTTTTTTATGAGAAAATAGATTTCTGTTCAATCTTAAATAAAAAATTTATCTTTTTCTATAATAAAGGTTTGTATGCACTTTGTGAAAAAATTGGTCTTTTTATAGAAAATTGATCGTTGTGGTTCAAAATTCCTTCTTTTCGTCAAAATTACAATTATCCCGGTTGAAGATTCATTATTTTAGTTTAAAGTTAACCAATTTGGGCGAAAATTAATTTTTTTAACTAAAAATTCAATTGTTCTATTTTTAGTTGAAATCGATCTTTCCCAGTTCAAAATTCAACAATTTTAATGAAAACTGGTTTTTCTTAATAGAAAATTCAACTATATTGTTAAAAATACACATATTTGGTTGAAAAGTCGATTTTCTATTGAAAATTATCTCCTTCTTTAAAAGTTAATCTTTTTGTGTAAAAATAATTCTTCTTGGTTGAAAATTCAAGTATTCCAGTTAATATTTATCATTTTAGTTGAAAATATATCTGTTAGATTGAAAATAAAATCACTTAGTTAAAAGTTGAACTCTTTTATTAAAAATTATAATTTTTTTTAGTATTTATGACTTTCATTGAAAATTCGTTTCTTGGGTTGAAAAATGAGCTATTTGATTAAAAAATTGTTTTATCTTTGGATGAAAAGGGATGTTTTCCGAAAATTTAAATACATATTTTGTTGAACATTTGTTTTCTCTTTTATTGAAAATTATTATTATTTTTCAACTAAAAATTTAACTATTATACTAGTTAAATATTTCATAACAATAATTAAAAACTTATTTATTTTTTTAAACTTTAATTTTTAGACTCAAAATTTAATGATTTTATTTCAGGTTGAAAAATGATCTTTTTCAGTTCGAAATACGTCTTTTTTGGTAGAAATTAATCTTCTTCGTTCAAAATTCATCTTTGTAGTCTAAAGTTTAATCATTTTATTTGAATATTTATCATCTTAGTTAAATATTTCATAGTCTTCGTTAAAAATTCATCTGCTTGTTTGAACATTAATTTTTTTAACATTAAATTTAATTAGTTAAGTTTTGGTTGACAATTTATCTTTTCTTCAGTAAAAATTAATTTTTGGTAGTTTGCAAATTCAACTATTTTAGTCAAAGATTCATTGTTATTGTTGGAAACTATTGCTTTTGCTTAAAAATTCAACTATTCTAGTTGAAGATTTATCATTTAGATAAAAAATGCATGATAAAGGTTAAAAATTAATTTTATAAACTAAACATGTAACTATTCCATTCATGGTTGAAAGCTAATTTTTCGTTTTCGTTTAAAATTCAACTATTTTGTTAAAAATTTGTCTCCTTTAATTGAACATTCAATTATATCGTTTAAAATTCATGTTTTTTTTAATTATATTTTTTGGTAGAAAATTAATCTTGTTTTTTAAAAATTCATCTTTGTGGTTGAAAATTCAAGTATTTCAGTTAAATATCCATCATTTCAGTTGAAAATTTATCTTTTTGGCTTAAAATTCAACTATTCTAACTTTTCTAACTGAAAGTTTAACTTTTCCATTTTTGTTAAAAATTTATATTTTTTATAATGAACGTGATAAATTAAATGTTTGAGTTTTGCGTTAGATGTGAATATTTTAATTTTATTTGACCGGGATAATTGAAAAACTTGATCGGGAAAAACCGGGAAATGACCGGGAATTTGGAATCATTCGCCGAATCGCGACCCTGATGATCCCTATTCTGCGGCCTATCTTCGATGATTGAAACAAAATTTTTCTCCGCAATAAAAGTGAAAACTACATTTTTGAAATGTTTTTTATTTATTTTTTAAATATAAAATTAGACGGTGAAGATTTTAAAAAATAATTTTTCTTCGCCAGACTGTTCCATATTCTTACATATTTTAAACCGTATTACTTATTCTATTGTTTGTCTTCTATATGTATGTGTTGTACCCACATATCATTTTTATGTGCTCTGAATATAAATTAATATTTATGCTTATAAACTGTCCACATGTACATACTCACTATTCATTCGTATAGATATATCCACTGTATGAATATCGCACACGATTGCAAAAAATAACACATTACAGCATGTAATAAGAACTTTCTTTGAAGTATATTTGAGCACCTCGTTGGTAATTGCGAAATAAATTGTCTAAGAATACTTTTCACCGTCAGAATTTATTGGATAATAACTGCTTGTTTCCAATCCCACACACAATATTAAATGGGATTTTTTTACGAGAAAGAAAATTGTAGCAGTTAGGAACAGTGCTCAGCTATACTTTAATTTGTTCTACATATTTGGTTCAATTTCGCACGAATTTTTGAAATTTTTAAGATTTTAGAATCTTACCATGAAATTTTTAAAAATTAAAAAAAAAAACAAGAATCCAACGATTAAATTTGGAGGTGACACTGTTAGATGTATCCATTCATATGAAAAAAAAAAAAAAAAATAGAAAGGAGGAAAGAAAAAAGGAGGTTGCCTTTTTGTTTTTTATTTTGGTTTTTGTAAATTTGAATGGAGACATTTAAGAATATTTTGTCCGCATCTGGTCGTTAGATTTTTTTTTATTTCCTAGAATTTATTCTGAACTTATTATCTTAAATTTTAATTTTAGTATTTGCTATAAAAATATTCTTTTAGAGGAATTTTTCTAGCTACCAATATTTATTTTAATATATTTCAATAGATTTTAATAATTTGAAGGGATTTCAAAGGATTATAAAATTTTGAGGACCTTTAAAAAAATTCCAAAGAATTCCCGATAGCTTTAAAAAGTTCCAAAGGGTTTGAAATATTTTAGTTTTTTTTTTTAAATATCCCAAAGAATTTTTAATAGATTACAATAATTTGAAGGGATTTTAAAAGATTTTTAAAGTTTCAGAGTATTTTTAAGCATTCCAAGAAATTTTCAAAAGCTTTAAAAAGTTTCAAGGGATTTAAAAATATTTGAATTATTTTAGTGTATTTTGGAAGATTCCAAGGAATTTTTAATAGATTTAAATAATTTGAACTGATTCCAAAGGGTTTAAGAAATTTTAGGGTATTTTTAAAAGTTACAGTAAATTTTCAAGAGCTTTAAATCAATTTTAAGGATATTTAAAGGATTTTAAATATCTTAGAGTATTTTTGATAGATTTCAATAATAATTTAAAGAGATTTGGAATATTTTGGGGTATCTTAAAAGACTCCAAGGAATTTCTATTTGATCTTAGTATTTTTAATTTTAAAGGATTTTAAATACTTTAGAGTATTTCGAAGGATCCCAAGGAACCTTTAATTTATTTTGAAATATTGAAATGACTCTAAAGGATTTTAGAGATTTTAGGGTATTTTTAACAATTCTAAGGAATCTTCAAAAGCTTTAAAAAGTTTCAAAAGATTTCAAAGTATTCAAAATATTTTAGGGTATTTTAAAAGATTCCAAGGAATTTTCAATTAATTTAAATAATTTGAAGTGATTTCGTAGAATTTTAGAGATTTTATGGTATTTTTCAAAAGCTTTAAAAATTTTCAAAAGATTTTAAAGTATTTTAAATATTTAAGGGTATTTTAAAGGATTCCAAGGAATTTTTAATAGATTTCGACAATTGATTTGAAATATTTTAGGGTATTTTAAAAGATCCCATGAAATTTTCAATTAATTTTAGTAATTTAATAAGACTTCAAAGGATTTGAAATATTTTAGCGGATCGAGATTCCAAGGAATTTTTAATAGATTCCAATCACTTGAGTGTATTTTCCAAAATTCCGGGAAATTTTGAAGAAGTTTAAAAAATTTCCAGGGGTTTCAAAATTTTCTAAAGGATTTGAAATATTTTAGGGTATTTTTAATATATTTCAATCATTTGAAGTAATTTAAAAGGATTTTAAAGGGTTGCGTGTTTTTTTTACATCCCAAGAAATTTTCAAGAATTTAAACAAATTTTAACTAATTTCAAAGGATTTGAAATATTTTAGCATTTTTTTTTAAATTCGTGGAATTTTCACGAGTTTTAAAAAATGTGAACCGATTTTAAAAGATTTTTTAGGTTTTGAAATATTTGAGGCCGTTTTAAAAGACTTTAAAGAATTTCAGAATTTCAGGAAATATCAGATTTCATAGAACCTCACGCTATTTTACAAAATTTTAATGGATTTCAAAAAATATATTTACAAGAAGGGAGGCACTTCGTAGGGTTTCAAAGATTTTAAAATATTTTTTATAATTCATTTAAATAAATTTGGAATTCATCCTAAATTCTTATTAATTTTTTCTGAATTCTTTAAAATTGTTTTAAATTCTTTTGAGTTCTTTCGATTTCTATGGAATTCTTTGAATTAACTTTAATTCTTCTAAATTAACTCAATTCAAACTTAATGAATTCAGTTAATTTTGTTTATATTTTTGAATTGATTTCAATTCAGTTAAATTTTTTTTTAAATTCATCTAGATTTTCTATGAATTTCATCGAATTCTTTTGAATTAATTTGAATCCACCCTGAATTTTTATTAATTCATCCTGAACTTTTTGAAATTTTTTTGAATTTTTATAAATTCTTATAAATTTTCTTAAATTTGTTAATTCTTTCAAATTCTTTTAATTCTATTTAATTCAATTGATTTTTGTTTTAGTTTTTATTTTATCCTAAAGTCTTTTAAACTCATCTAGAATTTTTTAGACATTTCATTAAATTCTTTTGAATTCCCTTTAATTTTACCAAACTCATTTCAAACTTACTGAATTCAATTAATTTTTCATAATTTTTAATTGTTTTCAATCCCCTTGAATTTTTTAAAAAGTTACCTTGAACTTTTATGAATTTCATCTAATTCTTCTCATTTTCTTTAAATTCCTTTAAATTCACTGAAATTTTGCTGAAATCAATGTATTTTAAAAAATATTTCCAATTCATTAGAATTCTTTTGAATTAAAGTTGAATATTTTTGAAGTCTCATAAATTTATCCTGAATTCGTTAAAATTCGCCTGGAATGCGTATGAATTTCATCAAATTCTTTTTAATTCTATTAAATTCGAAAGAGTATCAGAAATTAGAAACTTTGGTCACTTTTTCGGTTTAAATAAGTAATTTTTAAACTTTTTATCAGTAAATCAGAGTGTGTCAGTTCTGAGAGTGACTAATAAAAAATTTATAAATTTAAATTTGTTTATTCCATTTATAAAATATTTCTATATTAAAAAAATCCACAAGATTGTTTGACTTTAAATATCAATTGTCAGGGAAAATTTAAATTTAGTTGGCAAAAAGTCAGGGAATTTTGAAAATGATATTTTGCGGCCACTCCGTATAAAATGAAAAATTCAATTAGAAAATAAATCCGGCAAGAATTAATCTTAAATATCTATTCTCATGTGAAATTGAATCAAAAAATAAATCTATATCAGAAGCATCTGGTGGCCTCTTAATTATAAATAATTTTTTTTAAAAGTGGAAGCCGCTCCTCAAAAACCTTTAAACCGAAGAAAAATATTCCTGAGGGGACTCATCAGTATGACCTGATGAAACATGCGGCTGCCACTCTCGGTTCCGGAAATCTGCGACTTGCAGTTATGCTTCCTGAGGGTGAAGATTTGAACGAGTGGGTCGCTGTCAACAGTAAGAATTTTTTTTATTAATTAATATTAGGGTGTCTACTTGTCCGGAAAATATGCAAATTAAAAAGGCCTTCATATATTTTATGACTCTGATTCCAGGCCTTGGACTCATCACACTATTTTCACTGTTTGATACTTTTTTTTGTTAACGATGACACTTTTTTTTATATTATTTTGAAAAAAATGACACTGAAGACACTATTTTTAAATCAAAAAGACGGATTTTCAACCGAAAAATATTTTTTAGACCTGGAAAAACCTGGAAATTTCAGGGAATTTTTTTTTAAGTCGGGGAATTTTTTCGAGAGCGCGCCTATTTTTTTATTGCAATATAAAAGGGAATAACAATGATTCTTCATTATTAAAATTTGCTTAATATTAATATTTTTAACTATTTTGGTAAAAAATCGTTTTTTAACGTGGATTTCCTTAACTAAAAATTTAACTATTCAAGTTTTGGTTGAAAAATGATCTTTTTTAATTGAAAATTCATCTTTTTTGGTAGAAATTGATCTTCCTGGTTAAAAGTTAAATTATTGTAATTAAAGATCCATTATTTTAGTTCAAAATTCGCCTTTTTGATTTAAAATTTAACTATTCCAGTTGAATAATCATAATTTTAATGCAAAATACATTACTCTGTTTGAAAATGTAACTAGTTTTTTGAAATTTCGTTCCTTTTTTGGTTGAGAATGATTTATCTTTTTGATTTATAATTCATCTCTTCTAGCTGAAGCTTCATTATTTTAATTGAAAATTCATCACTTTATATGAAAATTAACTTTGTAAAATAAAAATTTAACTATTCAATTTTTGGTTGAAAAATTATATTTTTTAATTAAAATTTCTTTTTTTTTTTGGTAGAAATTAATCTTCTTGGTTGAAAATTGATCTTTTTGGCTGAAAATTCCATTATTCTAGTCAGAAATTTATCGTTTTAGTTAAAAATTCATCACTTTCTTTAAAAATGTAATTATTTTTTTGAAAATTAATTTTTTTGTTGTTGCTGAAAGTAAAGAAATGAGCTGAAAATTATTTTTTTTCTTAACTGAAAATGTAACCATTCCAATTGAATATTCTATAATTTTCATTGAAAATTCATTTTTTTTTTGTTGAACAGTGATTTTGTAACTAAAAGTTTAATTATTTATCTTTTTCAGTTGAAAATTCATGTATGTTATTGAAATTTTTTTTTTTGCAGAAATTATTGTTCTTGCTTGAAAATTAATCTCTTTTGGTTAAAATTCAACTATTCCAGTTGAACATTCATTATTTTAGTTAAAAATTCATATCTTTTTTTTTAAAAATAAGTTTTTTGTTGTTGAAAATATAGTAATTGGCTGAAAATAATTTTTTTTAAAAATAAAAATGTAATTATTCCAATTAAATATTCTACCCTTGTAATTGAAAATTTATTTTTTTGGTTGAACATTCATTTTGTAACTGAAAATTTAACTATTTATCTTTTTCAGTTGAAAATTCATTTATTTTATTAAAAATTTATCTTTCTTGGTAGAAAATAATCTTCTTCATTAAAAATTCATCTTTTAGGTTGAAAATCCAATTATTGTGATCAAAGATCCATCATTTTAGTTAAAAATTCATCACTTTGCTTAAAAATGTAATTATTTTTTTGAAAATTGTTTTTTTTTTGTTGTAAATAAAGAAATGTCCTCAAAATTATTATATATTTTTCTTAAAACTGAAAATGTAACCATTCCAGTTAAATATTCTGTCATTTTAATCGAAAATTAATTTTTTTGGTTGAACATTAATTTTATAACTAAAAAAACTTTAACTATTTATCTTTTTTAGCTGAAAATTCATGTATTTTATTGAAATTTTTTTTTTGTAGAAATTATTGCTCTTGGTTGAAAATTAATCTTTTTTGTTTAACATTAAACTATTACAGTTGAAAATTCATCATTTTAGTTAAGAGTTCATCACTTTGTTTAAAAATGTAATTATTTTTTTTTTTAAATTAGTATTTTATTGTTGTTGAAAATAAAATAATTGGCTGAAAATTATATATTTTTTTAAAACTTGAAATGTAACTACTCCAATTAAATATTCTATCATTGTAATTAAATATTCATTTCTTTGGTTGAAAATTAATCTTGTAACTAAAGGTTTAACTATTAAATTTTTGTTCGACTATTTATATTTTCCTGTTGAAAATTCATGTATTTTTTTGAAAATTGATCTTTTTTTTGCAGTAATTTTTGTTCTTGGTTGAAAATTCATCTTTTTTGTTTAAAATTAAATTATTCCAGTTGAACATTAATCATTTTAGATAAAAATTCATCACATTGTTTGAAAATGTAATCATTTTTTAACTGAAAATGTAACCATTCCAGTTAAATATTCTGTCATTTTAATCGAAAATTAATTTTTTTGTCGAACATTAATTTTATAACTAAAAAACTTCAACTATTTATCTTTTTCAGTTGAAAATTCATGTATTTTATTGAAATTTTTTTTTTGTAGAAATTATTGTTCTTAGTTGAAAATTAATCTTTTTTGTTTAATATTAAACTGTTAAAGTTGAACATTTATCATTTTAGTTAAAAATTCATCACTTTTTTGAAAATGTAATTATTTTTTTGAAAATTAGTATTTTATTGTTGTTGAAAATAAAATAATTGGCTAAAAATTATATATTTTTTAAAACTTAAAATGTAACTACTCCAATTAAATATTCTATCATTGTAATTAAATATTCATTTCTTTGGTTATACATAAATCTTGTAACTAAAAGTTTAACGATTAAATTTTTGGTCGTCTATTTATATTTTTATGTTGAAAATTTATATATTTTTTGAAAATTTAATTTGTTTTTTAACAGCAATTTTTGTTCTTGGTTGAAAATTCATCTTTTTTGTTTAAAATTAAATTATTCCAGTTGAACATTCATCAACACGAAAAAAACTTTCGACGAAAAAACAGTTGGATTTAACCAAAAAGACGAATTTTCTACAAAAGTCGAACTTTCAACAAAATAGTTCAATTTGCAGTTTAAAAAATTATTTTTTAACGAAAAAAACTTTCTACTGAAATCAAGAATCTTCGACCAAAAAATTACCTTTTAAGAAAGTAGTTGAACTTTCATCTAAGAAGTTGAATTTTCAACTTAAAAAGATGAATTTTCAACGAAAAGCAGTTGAATTTTCAACTAAGAATTATGATTTTTTAACAAAATTGTTAAATTTTTAACCAAATAATTCAGTTTTGAACTAAATAATAAAATTATTTATCAAAAAAGTTTATTTTTCAACCAAAATTATTAATTTTCATAAAAAAAATGTTTTTTTTTTTATCAAACTAGTTGAATTTACAACCAAAAAGAATAATTTTTAACAAAAAAGACGAATTAAAAAAAAAGACATGATTTTTCAGCCAAATAGTTGAATTTTCAACCAGATGAATTTTCTATTAAAAAGACGAATCTTTAAATAAAATTATGAATCTTTGATATATTTAATTTTAAATTAAAAATTGTAGAATTCGTCCAAAAAGATACGAATTTTCAATGGAAAACTTAAATTTTCAACAACAACAACAAAAGATTACTCAGTCAAGAATGAAAGAAAATTTCAGTCAAACTGTTCATCCAAATATTTGATTTGTCTACGAAAACAGTTGGGTTTTTACACCAAAAAGAATCGTTTTGAAAAAAATTGTTTTTAAAAAATCTTAAATTAAATATTAAAATTTCAACTATTCCAGTTGAAGATTCATCATTTTAATTAAAAATTCATCAGTTTGGTTGAAGAATGTTTTCTTTAATTGAAAATTCAATGGTTCGATTTTTAGTTAAAAATTGATCTTTCCTATTGCAAAATTTACCAATTTGAATGAAAATTGTTCTTTTTAAATAGAAATTTAACTATATTGTTAAAAATACACGTAGTTTAAAAAAATCGATTTTCTCATATAAAACTATTATGAAATATTTACAATTTGAGTTGAAATTTAATCACTTTGTTTTAAAATGTAACTGTTTTTTTTAAGTTAGTTTTTTTTAATGTAATTTTTTTAACTGAAAATTTAACTTCTTCCACTCGAATTCTGAAAATTGTCTTTTTCCTTGAAAGTTAATCTTCTTGTCCAAAAATTCTTCTTGGCATTTTTTAAAAATTATTATTTTTTTAAGATATATAATTTTAATTAAAAATTCATTTCTTGCGTTGAAAAATGAGCTTTTTTATTGGAAGATTGTTTTTTGTTCGGATGAAAATGAACTTTTTTCCGAAAATTTAAATATTTTGTTGAAAATTTGTCTAAAGTTCAATTATTTTATTTAAATATTCATCATCTTAGTTGAATACTTCATGGTCTTAGTTAAAAATTAATCTTTTTGGTTGAACATTAATTTTTTAACTTAAAATTTTTTTAGTTCAAATTTCAATCATTTGGTTGAAAATTTGTCTTCTTTAATTGAAAATCCAACTATTTTTTTTAAAAGATTCATGTTTTTTTTTAAATTGTATTTTTTGGTAGAAAATTAATCTTTTTGTTTAAAAATTCATTTTTGAGGTTGAAAATTCACGTATTTCAGTTAAATATTCATAATTTTAAGTCAAAATTCATCTTTTTCTCTTTATATTCCACTGTTCTAACTAATTTTTTTAACTAAAATTGGAAATTTATATTTTTTATTGGAAAATTAAAGTATTTCAGGGTGTCTACTCACCTGGAAAACCTGGAAAACCTAGAATTGTCAGGGAATTTTTATATACCTGAAAAAGCCTGGAAATTTTAATGATTTTTTTTTAATGTCACGACATTTTTTTGTAGCATAAAATTAAATAACAATGTTTCTTAATTTGTAAAAGTAGCCTTATATTACTGGATTTAACTATTTTGGAAATTTGTCTT
>JAUELO010000023.1:952172-964262 GCA_032357855.1 Amphibolips quercusostensackenii
TACCTTTGGAATTTTTTGCCAAAGTAGCGGAAATGTGAGGAAATGAGGAAAGGGAAAGTAAGGGAGGTGAGGGGAAATAGTGTAGGGAAAGTGAAGAAGTATGAAGAAATGAGGAGAGGTATAGTAGGGAATGTGAGGGGAAATGAGGGGGAGGAAATGTAGGGTAAATGAGAGGAGGATAAGTAGGAGAAGTGTGGGAAAAATTAGGGAACGAAAATTAAAGACAAGTGAGAGGAGTGGAAGTAGGGAAGTGAGGGGAGTGGAAGTAGGGAAATAAGGCGATGGAAAGTAGGAGAATGAAGGTTTGGAGTAGTAGGGAAAGTGAGAGAATATGATGGAAGGAGTAGCAGAGTGAATGTAGAAAAGAGAAAAAAGGGGAAGTAGGTGGTGTAGAGGAAATAAGAAGAAAAGAGATAAGGGGAAGTAGGGGAAGTTGAAGAGAAGAAGTATGTGAAGTGAGAATAAGTAAGAGGAAGTACGGTAAATGTTAAAAAATGAGGGCGAGTAGAGGAGGGGAAGTGAGAGCTCGGGAAGGAGAGTTACTTGAGGAAAAATCGGCTTCAAGAGATTCGAAAGATTCTTCTGAGAAATAAGCTTTAATTAAAAAAAATTCAATATTAGTTGAGAAGTACCTTTAGAATTTTTTTCTGAAGTAGCAGAAATGAGAGGAAATAAGGAGATGGAAAGTAGGGGAGGTGAGGGGAAATGGTGTAGGGAAAGTGAGGAAGTGTGGGGAAATGAGGAGAGGTATAGTAGGGAATGTGAGGGGAAATGAGGGGGAGGGAATGTAGGGTAAATGAGAGGAGGATAAGTAGGAGAAGTGTGAGCAAACTAATAAACGAAAAGTAAGGACAAGTGAGAGGAGTGGAAGTAGGGAAGTAAAGGATTAGGAATTAGAGGAAAGGAGGGGTTGAATAATAAAGAAAGTGAGGGAATATTATGGGAGTAGTAGTAGGGGGAGTAAGGGAAAACTAAGGGAGGGAAAGTAGAGGGAAATAGATAGGAGAAAGTAGTAAAAGTAAGAGAGGGGAAGTATGTGAAGTGAGTGTAAGTAAGGGGAACTAGCGGAAAAGACTAGAAATAAGAGCGAGTAGGGGAAAGAAAGTGAGAGCTGGGGAAGTGTAAAAACAAAAACTTTAATATTAGTTGAGTAGTATCTTTGGAATATTTTGCAAAAGAAGGGAAACTGCAGGGAAATAAGGGGGAAAGAAGATGTGAGAGGTAATAAGGGAAGCGAAAGTAGGGGAAGTGAGGAGAAATGGAGGAAGGAAAGTAGAGAAATATGGAGAAATGAGGAGAGAGAAAGTAGGGAAAGCGTGGGGAAATGAGGGGGAGAGAAAGTGTGGTAAATGAGGGGTGGGGAAGTATGGAGGGGGAGGTTCAAACGACTTAATTAACGTCTTAATAAGCTAGCAAGCTTTTCATTGTAGGCTCGTGGCAGCGAAAGAAATTTCGAACAAAAATCATTGGTTATGATATTGTAAAATAGCAGCTGTCTTTCGAATTCTTTTAAACTCAAATTCTTTTTATTTTGAATTATACGGATTATATTTATAATTTATAATGATATTAATAAATTGTTTATACCAAATTTGTCTTACAAAATTCTTATTTTGTACATTTTGAAATTTGTTAAATTAATATTAAGTTATTATATTTAAAAAATTTGAAAATAATGTAATTCGCTGCAGAAAGCTTCCCAAGTGAATGCTTCTCGTCGGAAAATCATGACCTGTGATTAGCTTCTTTGTTATAAGCCCCACACTGATATCTCATGTATAGATAGAATTTTCTTTTTGCTTGAAGAACCAGTCGCAACAAACCGTTCGTCGTGTTCAGATCGAATCAATCCACCGGAGACTGATGCATTTGTTGTCTTTCTTTTTAAAATGATTTTTTGATTCTATTAATAATTACCAAAGGTTTTCTTGTATATGTGATATTTTTAGTTTTTAAGTATAATATTATTTAAAAGAGTGTTCTGATTTATTTGCTACGTTTCGGCATAATCAAGGTTAACGATATTACAAAGATGGTAATTATTACGTTATTTTAATTATTATTAAATTTATTGATTATTAATTTTTAGGGTTTCGGAACCTCGGTCAGAAACCTTTATATTTTCGGTTGGGTGTCTATCCAGGCGCCGTTCTTTTTTCTCAGAAGAAGAAGTAAGGGGAACACAACTTCTAACTCCTAACTTACAACTCATAACTCCTAAAACTTAAAACCCCTAAAACTCACAACTTCTCAAACTTACAACTCCTGACAACTCCTAACTCTCACCTGTTAACTCATAACTCCTAAAACTTAAAATTCCTAAAAGTCACAAATCCTAACTCACAACTCTAACTCCTAAGACTAACAACTCTTAAAACTCACAACTCTTTACTTACAACTCCTAAATCATAACTCCTAAATTACAACTTCTAAGTCACAACTCCTAATTCACAGCTTCTAACTCACAACTCCTAATTCACAACTTCTAAATCACAGTTTCTAGCTCACAACTCCTTATTCACAATTTTCAGTGCACAAACCCTAAATTACAATTCACAACTCGTAACTTACAACTCCTAGCTCGTAAAACTTACAACTCCTAAAACTCAAAGCTCATAAAATCCAGAACTCCTAATTCACAATTCACAACTCCTAACTCAGAACTCCTAACTCAGAACTCCTAACTCAAAACTCTTAACTCACAGCTCCTAAATCACAACTCCTAACTCACAACTTTTATCTTAAAACTTCCAATTCACAACTCCTAACTCACAAATCTCAATTCACGATTTTTAACTCACAAATCCTTATTCAGAATTCCTAATTTACAACTCACAACTCATAGCTCACAACTCCTAACTCACAACTTCCAAATCACAACTTTAAACTCCTAACTCATAACTCCCAGTGCACAAATCTTGATTTACAATTCACAACTCGTAACTCACAACTCCTAAAACTTACAGCTCCTAAAACTTACAGCTCCTAGAACCCAGAACTCCTCATTCACAATTCGCAACTCTTTACTCAAAACTCCTAACTCACAACTACCAAAACACAACTCTTACTCACAACTTTTAACTTAAAACTCCTAATTCACAATTCCTACCTCACAAATCCTAATTCAGAACACCTAATTTACAATGCACTACTCCTAACTCACTACTCCTTACTCACAACTTCTTACTCACAACTTCTAACTTACAACTTCTAACTCCTAACTCACAACTGCTAAATCACAACTCCTAATTTTCAACTCAACTCCTAATTTACAACTCACAACTCCTAATTTACGACTCGCAACACCTTACTCACAATTCGTGCCTCACAACTTCTGATTTACAACTCACACTCCTACCTCACAACCCTTAACTCACAATTCCTAACTTACAACTCGTAATGCAAATCTCACTGCTAACAACTCTTAACTCACAACTCCTAACTCAAAATTCTTAACTCACAAATCATTATTCCTAAAACTCTTTAACTCCTAAAATCACAACTCTCTACTCACAAGTCCTAGCTTACAACTCCTGATTTATAATTCACAACTCCTGATTTACAACTAGTAACCCACAACTCCTAGTTCACAACTTCTAATTCACAACTCTCAATTTACAACTCATAACTCCTAAAACTGAAAATCCCTAAAACTCACAACTGTTAAAACTCTCAACTTCTAAACTATCAACTTCTAAAACTCACAACTCCTAACTCACAACTCCTAGCTCAAAACTCCTAGCTCATAACTCCTAAGTCACAACTCCGAATTATAGTTCCTAACTCAAAACTTCTAATTTACAACTCACAACTCGTAACTTACAACTCCTAACGCCTCAAAGTTACAACTCCTAAAACTCAAAGTTTCTAAAACTCACAACTCCTTAAACTCTTAACTTCTATAACTCCTAACTCACAACTCCTGATTCACAACTCACTGCTCTTAATGCACAACTTCAGACTCAAACCCCCTAATTCACGAATCCTAACTTATAACTCCTAATTCAGAACTCATAAAACTCACAGCTCCTAAGTCACAACGTCTAACTTACAACTCCCAATTCACAAATCCTAAAACTCACAACTCCTAATTCACAAATCCTAACTCACAACTCGTAACTCATAGTTCCTAACTTACAAATCCTAATTCACATCTCACAACTCGTAACTTACAACCCTAACTCCTAAAATTTACAACTCCTAAAACTCAAAGCTCCTAAAACTCACAACTTCTAAAACTCTTAAATTGTAAAGCTCCCCACTCACAACTCCTACCTCACAACTCCTAATTCAAAACTCCTAACTCATAGTTCCTAACTCACAACTCCTAATTCATAACTTGTAACTTATAATCCTAATTTTTAAAACTCCTAACTCACAACTCCTGATTCACAACTCGTAACTTATAATCCTAACTCCTAAAACTTACAACTCCTGAAACTCAAAGCTCCTAAAACTCACAACTCCTAAAACTCTTAACTTATAAAACTTCTAATATAAATGAAAAATTAGGTTTTGCGTATTTTTGGCGTGTTTTCAGTTATAGTGAGAAAATACTTAATTAAAGTTAACAGAAATAATTGTTTAAACAATGTATTATTATTTATAACAATATTCTCTTAAAATAATGCTAGAAAATCGCGTTTTTTCTAAAATTTCGAATTTTTTCTCAATTTTTCTTTTACATTGCGCTAATAATTAATCAAAGTTAATGAAAATAACTGTTTAAACAATTTATTGTTTATAACTATCATATCTTAGGTAAATGCTAAAAGTTGTGGTTTTATCTAAGATTTCCCATTTTTTGTCAATTTTTCATTTAGAGCAAGGTAATAAGTAATCAATGTTAAAAAAAGTACTGTTTAAACAATTTACTATTATTTATAACTATATTCTCTTAGATCGCTGCTTAAAAGTTACGGTTTTACTCGAAATTTTTTACTTTTTGTAGAATTTTCACGTAGAGAGAGGTAAGAATTACTCAAGGTTGACAAATATAATTGTTTAAACAATGAATTATTGTTTATAACTATCTTCTCTTAGAATAATGATCTAAAGTTGCGGTTTTTTATTTCCAACTTTTCTTCAACTTTTTAATTAAAGTTAGGTAATAATTAATATAAATTAACAAATTATTTGTTTATAAATATTCTCTGTTAGAATAATGTTTAAAAATTACGGTTTTTTTCTCAAATTTCCAATCTCTCTTCAACTTTTCAGATAAAGTGAGACAGTAATTAATGCAAGTTAACCTTAATAATTGTTTAAACAATTTATTACTGTTTATAACTATCTTCTCTTAGAATAATGCTAGAAAGTTGCGGTTTTTTTATTTCCAACTTTTCTTCAACTTTTTAATTAAAGTTAGGTAATAATTAATATGAGTTAACAAATTATTTGTTTATAAATATCCTCTGTTAGAATAATTTCTAAAAGTTACGCTTTTTTTCTCAAATTTCCAATCTCTCTTCAACTTTTCAGTTAAAGTGAGACATTAATTAATGCAAGTTAACCTTAATAATTGTTTAAACAATTTATTATTGTTCATAACTGCCTTCTCTTAGAGTAATGCTAGAAAGTTGCCGTTTTTTCTCAAATTTTCAAATTTTTTTTGTCTTTTATTTATAAACTAATTAGAAATAAACGTCTAAAAGAATCATGTTTTAAATAGCATTACATTTTTTCCCAAATCAGTCAGTAATAACAAAGAGAAAATTTTGTTTTAAATTGAAACATAAACATTATTGCAGGGCCTGATATAAAAATTTGGAACTGCGCACTTATTACTATCATTTTTTACTATCCCCGAAGAAAATAAGTTGTCCTCGATGATAATATGCATCAATCATATGATCGAATCATTTATGTTTTTTACCAAGAAAGATGACTTTTCTGTCATAAAAAAGGAATTTTTCACCAGAAAACGAATTTCCAACTAGTTGACTCATCCAGATAAATAAATTTTTAAACAAGAATGATGAATTTTAAAGCACATAGTTGAATTTTCTAGAAAAAAGATATTTTTCCAACCAAAAAAAGAATCATTAATTTTTCAGTTTGAAAATTAATAAAAAATAATTTTTAACAAAAATTTTAATTTTTAACCAAAGAACCTTAAAAACCTTTGAAAAAATTAATTTTGTATAAAAAAGTTGAACATTCAACCAAGTAGCAAGTACCTGAATTTTTAATTAAAAAGATGGATTTTTAACTAAATAGTAAACTTTTTGACAAAAAATATGAATTTTTCATCAAGAATAAAATACATCAATTTTCAATTAAATTGTAAAATTTTAAAGCCAAAAAGACGAATTAATTACAAAAAAGTTAAATTATTCACCCAAAAATATTATTTTTTAAAAAAAGCTAATTTTCTATCTAATAGATAAATTTCTATTAAAATGATTTGATTTTAAAAAAATAGTTAAATTTTTAACCAAAAAGATATATATATATATATATATATATATTTTAAAAAATAGTTTAACTTTAAACCAAGTACGTAGTTATATTTTTAAGTTTTCAAAATTGTATTATTAAAAATGCAAAGAAATTGAAACTGTACTTTACAAAAATCAGAAATTATAATTTAGCAATAAAATTGACCAGAAAATTTTTACTGCCATCGAAAAATAAATTCACCGTCATTTTTACAATTCAAAATGTAAAAATTTTCAAAAAATCAAATTAAAAATTAATTTTTAATAAAAAAAACTTTTCATCAAAAGTTCAATTTTCAACCAGAGATTAATTTTCCGCTAAAATTATGAATCTTCAACGAAAAAAAAGAATTTTTAAGCAAAAAAAGTAAATTTTGAACAAGAGTTCCATTTTCAACCAAGAAAGGTTTTTCATTAAAAAAAAATTAAAATTTTACAAAACAGTTGAATTTTTAAACAAATAATAAAATTTAAAAAAATTAATTTTTAACCAAGAAGATTCATTTTCTATAAAAATATATGCATTCTCAAAAAAAAAACATAAATTTTCAACCGATTAGTTAAATTTTCAACCAAGTAGTTAAATGTTTATTCAAAAAATGTAAAAGTTAAATTTTCAGTTAAAAATTTTAATTTTAACAAAAAAAAACTAATTTTCAACAAAATTATTAAAGTTTTTAGAACAATAATTAACTTTAAAACTAACAATAATAAATTTTTAATCAATAAGATTAATTATCTACAAAAACATGAATTTTTAACAAAATACATCAATTTTTAACCAAATAGTTAAATTTTCAAATAAAAAGGACGCATTCTCAACTTAAAATAAAAAACACTAATTTCCAACAAAATGGTTAAATTTTTTACCAGAAGATTATTTTTTTTCAAAAAACACAAATTTTTAACAAAATTTATAAATTTTCAACCAAATAGTTAAATTTTAAATTAAAAAAGACGCATTGTAACCAAAAAACATTCATTTTTAACCAATTAGTTGAATGCTCAACGAAGAGGATTAATTTGCTACCAAAAAAAGAATTTCCAACAAATTACAAAAATTTTTAACCAAGTAGTTGAATTTTGAAATTAAAAAAAATCAATTATCAAAAAATATGGAATATTTAAATTTGTAATCAAAACTTAATTTATAATCAAAAAAACGAATTTCCTACCAAATTGTTTAATTTTCTACCAAATTCTTGAATTTTTAATCAAGTAGTTGAATTTTTAAACCAAAAAAGATTAATTATTAACTGAAAATTTTATAATTCAATTTTCACTTGAGAAAATTATTGTCTATAAACAAAATGTAATTTAATTTTTACTTGAAAAAAAAAATTTTTTTGCAAACAAAAAAAGAATTTTTAACAAATTACGTCAATTTTTAACCAAGTAGTTGAATTTTCAAATAAAAAAGATCAATTATTGATCAAAAATGGAATAATTAAATTTTCATTTGAAAAATTAATTTTCAATTTAAAAAACAAATTTTTAACAAAATAGTTGAATTTTCTACAAAACTGTTAAATTTTTTACCAAATTCTTGAATTTTGAACTGAGTAGTTGAATTTTGAAACGAAAAAAGATCAATTATTTTACAAAAATAGAGTAGTTAAATTTTTACTAAGAACAAGAATTTTTAACTTAAAAAATTAATTTTCTAAAAAACAGTTAAATTTTTAACGGAATTATTGAAGTTTTCATCAAATTCTGGATTTTTCTACTAAATTTTTGAATTTTCAAACAAAAAGATAAATTTTCAACCGAGTAATTAAATTTTCACCTAAAAAAAATAGTTTCGAGCAAAAAAAAACTATTTTTAAACTAGTTACATACATTTTCAACCAAGTATGAATTATTAACCTAAAATTTAATAGTTAGTTTTTTATAAAAAAAATTAATTTTCTAATAAAAAAAGTTACTTTTTAATAAAAAAACGAATTTTTCACAAAACAGTTTGATTTCTATAGAATTGTTTAATTTTCTATCAAATTTTTGAATTTTTAACCAAACAGTTGAATTTTCAACCGAGTGATTCAATCTTTATTAAAAAAATGTACTTTTAACAAAAAAACAAGAATTTTTAACAAAAAAAATTTTCAACAAAAAAAAAAGAATTTTCAACAAATTACATAAATTTTAAACCAAGTATTCAAATTTTTCAACCAAAAAAGAACAGTTATTAACAAAAATGGAATAGTTTAATTTTCTTAACAAAAAAAAAAATTCAAAAGAAAAAATTCTACAAAACAGTTATTTTTTTTTACAAAACAGTTGAATTTTTTACAGAATCTTTGAATTTTCATTCAAATATTTGTATTTTTCAAACGAGTGACTAAATTTTCACTTAAAAAATTAACTTTTAATAAAAAAAACTAATTTTCAACAAATTACATAAATTTTTATCCAAGTAGTTAAATTTTAAAACCAAAACAGATAAATTAATAAACATAAATTTCAAAGTTGATTTTTCATTTAAAAAATTAATTTTTAATAAAAAAAGAATTTTCTACAAACAGTTAAGTTTTCTACAAAACAGTTGAATTTTCTACAAAACTGTTGAATTTTCTACCAAACAGTTAAATTTTCAAACGAGAAATCAAATTTTCACTTGATAAAATTAAGAATGAAAAACTAGTTTTTATGAAACTATTTCAATTTTCAACCAGAGATTAATTTTTTACTAAAATTATGATTCAAAAAATTATATTTTCAACCTGAAAAGATTAATTTTTAACAAAAAATGTAACAGGTGATATTTTAACAAACATTTTTTTATTTTAAATAAAAACCAGTTGAATTTAACAAAAAAAAAGACGAATTCTCAACATAATACATGAATTTTTAAACAAATAGATAAATCATCAACCAATAGGATTAGTATTCTACCAATAAAGACAACTTTTAAACAAAATACATGCATTTTGAACCAAATAATTGAATTTCAAACTAAAAAAAGTAAATTTTTAATAGGCAAATGTGAATTATTAAAACAGAGAATAATTTTTTTTTTTTAATTTGAACAAAGTCAAGACAAATTTTTAACTAAAAATGATGATTTTTCACCAAAATTGTTGAATTTATTCCCTTTTTAGGGTAAACAAGTGCTGTCTATTTATTTTTTGGCGTAGCTTGTGTTGTTTGTGCTGAAATTTTATTTTTTTATTTTTAATATTGTTTTTTACAAACAAACAAAAACTACGCGTCAAATAAAAAAGTGTTATTAGCGAATTTGTAGTTTTTTTTTGTTCGTACAATTTTCGTCTGTCCATATTTTTTCGTATCTTGCATAGTTTCACCGCAAAATGGAATTTTTTTATTTTTTATCATTTTTTGTGAGATCAAAACATTGACAACAAAAATTAAGTGATTGTGAATTCTCTTTTGTTGAAACTCCTTCGGCTTTAACTAACACATTCTCATCACGTGTCTTGTAAGAACAAAAGTTAGAAGCAAACTTTCAGATCTAATTAAAAAAATAAATTCTTATCAAACATTTTATTGTACCTTATGTATTTTTTCAAAAAAATTAATTTATTCAATCGTAATTTCATTTTTCACGATTGAAACAAAAACCACGCGTCTTATCAAAAAATTATTAATAACAAATTTGTAACTGTTTTTAGGGTGAAGAACTTTTGTCAATTTTTTTCATAGCTTGTGTCGTTTGTCTAAAAATGGTATTTTTTTCTTATTTTTAATGCTGTTTTTTACTAATAGAACAGAAAGTATGCGTGAAATGAAAAAGTAATTGATTAAGAATTTGTAAATCTTTTTTGGTTGCACAATTTTTGTTTATCCATGTTTTTTCGTATCTTGCATAGTTTGACCGAAAAATGTAATTTCTGATTTTTCATTATTTTTTGTGAGATCAAACCATCGACAACTAAAATTTAAAAATTGTAAGTTCTCCTTTGTTAAAACTCTTCGCCTTTAACGAACATCCCTTTTCAGGATGAATAACTATTGTCTATTTTTTTCGTAGCTTGTGTCGTTTGTCCAAAAATTACATTTTTTTATCTTTGATGTTGTTTTTTAGAAATAAAACAAAAACTTCGCGTAAAATAAAAAAGGGATTAATAACGAATTCGTAGGTCTTTTTTGATTTTACATTTTTTGTCTGTACATATTTTTTCGTATCTTGCACAGCTTGACCGCAAAATGGAATTTTTGATTTTTCATTATTTTTTGTGAGATCAAACCATCGACAACAGAAATTTAGTGATTGTGAATTCTCTTTTGTTAAAACTCCTTCAGATTTTACGAACAAATTCTCATCACGTGTCTTGTAAAAAGAAAAGTTAAAAGCAAACTTTTAGATCTAATTTAAAAAAAATTCTTATCAAGCATTTTATTGGACCTTATGTCTTTTTTCTACAAAATTAATTTGTTTATTTTTAATGTAATTTTTCACGTTTGAAATAAAAAAAAACGTATTTTACCAAAAAATGATAAACAATAAACTTGTAGCACCTTCTAGGGTGAACAACTGTTGTCCATTAATTTTTTTCGTAGCTTATGTCGTTTTCCCAAAAATTTTATTTGTTTATATTTTTAAAGTTGTTTTTTTTGGTTGCCCAATTTTTGTCTGTCCATATTTTTTTCGTATCTTGTATTGTTTTACCGAAAAATGCAATTTTTCATTTTGCATTATTTCTTGTAAAATCAAAATTTGAATTCTCGAAAAGCAACGTTTTTATTTTTTTGACTTTTTTCATATCTTAGGTTCTTTGGCTTAAAATTTTCATTTTCGTCTTTCCGAGACTACAAATATCCAAAGATCGAATTTTTAAATCTTACAAAGAAATCTTCTCAAATATTTTGAAAATGTTCTAACTTTTTGAATTTTTATTCAAAATAGTTTGCTAATGATTAGTCTTTCGAAATTCATCACAAGGGGTATTACATTTTTTAAGAATTTTATATGCAATAAACACATTTTCATAGAAATTTTGGTTATCTAGTTCTACTGCCACGTTGCGGATAAAAAAAATTATGTTTTTTTTTTTAAATTAAATTTCACTTGTCTTTTCAGATGAGGCAATAACCTAGAAATATAGAAATAATGAAAGATTAAAAAAAAACCTTTTTTTTTTAGCAATAAGAAGCTTACATAATAATTATGCTAACATGCAACTGCATTGAAAGGGGTCAAGCAGGTCTCACGAATCTCTGCCCTGGTGTATAAGTAAATAAATAATTTCAAACTTAAATTTTAAAGCAACCGCCTTTTTTATCTCCACTCAAATTTCGTAAAAATGCTTTGAACAAAATATGACTTCAAGTAGTAAAAATACGTTATTTATAAAAAAATGAGAATTACATTATTACTTAAGATTTTTCTTTTTACATGTAAATATACTTACTTTGTAGGTAGAATATATGAATTTTTAATTTAGAAAAAAAACCACAGACGTTTTACTTATTGTCAGATAATATTGACAAAAATCGTTAAAGCGTTTTCACATATTCTTTAAACCTCCGAGTTCTTGAATAATTATTTCAAGGCAAGAGGCATTTTTATGGTATCGCTTTGGTACTACGTGGCACTTTCAATATTTCCGAGAATTACTGTCAAATACTGACTTTTCGGGAATTTCCAAAATCAATAAAAAAATCTTTAAAAACACTTATTTCAAGCCTATGT
>JAUELO010000023.1:969692-992766 GCA_032357855.1 Amphibolips quercusostensackenii
GTTATTAATCATACAATTGCATGTGATCTTGCGATCAGACAATTACATTTGTTCGTTTCGTACGTTATTTATTTCAGAAGAGAAAGTCGCCATGCGCCCCAATCCTCAGTCTCAGAACTATAAATTTCATTTTTTTTTATCGTTCTCTAAAACTCGACATGCGTTTACTTAAGTTGACAAAACCCAGGATTCTCACGCATCAAACTACTACGGGACCGATAGTAAAAACTAGCCTTTGTCGAAAGGCTTTCCATGATTTTTTACGACTTTCATCTGGCAAACAGATTTTGAACGTTCTTTGGTTTATAGCCCGCACAGCATGCCTGGCCCTTTTGTTTCCTAAACTTAAGTGTTCCTCAGGACTAAACTCGTAAAATTATAAAAAAACTCTGGACTTTCCGCTCGTAAATCGACTATGGGAAATTCCACTTTTCCTCGTAGGACCGTTAATGTATCCTTTTAGAAGAAGCTAACGCGGAATTATTCGTGTAAAGTTTTATATTAAAGATTTCAGTTTGAATTATCGCGCTAGTCGCTGTTGCGCAACAAGGAAAATGGGAACTAAATCTACATTCATCACACAAGCTGACATTTCGAATGGGTTGTTACTCTCTATTTATCCCTGCTAATTGCATTAATGCTACTAATTCGGATTTAGAGAGCAATTTCCCTACCCAAAACTATTATGAAAAATATCTATATATTCATGTAGACAAAAGTAGGTTAAATAAATTTCTCCTACAATAATGTATTTTACTATTTTTTAATAAAAATTGTTTGTTCATAGGCTGCCCTTTTAGGGTCCGGGGCTTCAGTTCTTAGTCTTGCATCGGATATTGGCGGATCGTGCAGACTTCCGGCCATGTTCTGCGGTGTTTTTGGTCACAAACCAACTCCGGGTAAAAAAAAATCCTTTTAAGATTTTGTTTACAATTCTTAATTATATTTTTAATACTTATTAGTTGAAAAATTAATTATTCTGTACTCTAATTAAGTATTGTTTCTAGGCTGGGTTTCTGTTTCTGGACACTACCCGGACTGCAGTGACAAAAAGTGGCCTTCTTTCTTTACCATAGCCCCTATGGTTCGATATGCAGAGGATCTTTCGATGTTTCTTAAAGTTATTAGTCAGGATCCGGAAGTCGCGAATCATCTTAGTCAAAAAGTATAAATATTTAATAAATTTCTAAGTATTTATAATAGTTTTTGCATTGCCAAATTAAGTTAAAAAATAAATATTTTATCAATAATTTTTTTTTGGACATCTGAAATAAACGAGGATTAACCAAAAGTTTCAAGAAATTTATTTTGTATGCAAAATACTGATGATAAAAAAAATCAAATATCAACACTCGACAATATTCATTGATCTTACAAACAAATTACAGAAATGAATATAAATGCTATGTGCTTCAACTAATTTTTTAATAAAATGTTAAAGAAACAAAAACAGTGAAATATTTTTTTTTCGTAATTTGTTTATAAAATTAATCAATACCTTCAAGTGACGATATTTCTTCACTTTTCATTATTAGAGTTTTGCATTACAAAATAGATTTGACGAAAAAATAAATTTTGCATTAAAGAAACCATTTTGGGAATATGTTTACACAATTGTTTATAATTTTTTTCAAAAGAATCAATAGAATTTAATTGTAGAATTAAAATCTTTAGGCTTATTACTGTCCTATTTTTTGCATTATAATTAAAAATATAATTTAACACATTAATTTTTTTTTTTTTTTCACACTCAGGTAGACATGAAGAAATTAAGGTATTTTTACGTCGACCACGATAAAAGCAACGGTGCTATTAGTGCGATTGACGGAGATATGCAATCGGCAATAAAACGACTCACCAAACACTTGGAAATTACTCATGGTTCGATTGTTCAAAAGGTATATTTATATTTTTGTCCACATTTGAAAAAATGTTTAAAAACTTTTTAATTTTGACTTTATTAAAAACAGTATTTTATAAGATGCCATCCATAAATTACGTTTAGACCTTCCCCCCCCCCACACCGTCTGCTACATAACTTATAAAAATTTTTTTAACCTCCTAGAAAATTAAAATCTATCAAAAGCTGTGTCATCTAGTGCAAAAATATTGATCAAAACCTACATTTATATGCCAGGTTCCCGCTTTATTGACTAAAGGAAATCTAGATTTCTGCTTTATCGACCAAAAATAATTTAGATTTCAACATTAGCGGCTGATGATAATCTACATTTCAACATTGTTGACTGATGATATTGTAGGATTTCACATTATCATCCGCCGGTAAGGTAGAATCCTACCTTCCTGAATATGTCAAAAATCACTGACACCTCCCTACATTATCAACTGATGGTAATGCAATAATTTACATTATCATAGTTCGGTAAATTAGGATCCCACCTTACTGACTTCGGTAAGGCTAACTACCAGCTTTCCACATTATCGACTGACGGTATTGCGGAATTTCATATTATTATCATTCGGTAAAGTAGGGTCCTATGCTATCATCAGTCGGCAATAAAGGTTCCTACTAGGTATCCGATTTATATAGATTAGAAAGGGACTTACGGACTGGTGTAATCTTAGAACGGAGACAAACTGCTATCGCTTTGATGGATCTTTTTTACACAATAATAGAAAAAAATACTAATCTATTTTCACCATAATTTGTAGATGGCCTCCAAGCTAGATACACTATCTAACGGATAGTATCGGACCACTAACCGGGTGATCTATTAAAAATTAGCCTTGACTCTAAAAGGTGATAGCGCCGTCCAGAATATAGATTTAGATATCATCATCCTATCGAAAAAGTAGGTGGAAGAAACTTTGAAATTTTTATAAAAATGTTTTAAATTCTTAAATTTTTTTTAAAGATTTTAAAATAATTTAAATTTAAAATTATTTTTTTTTAAATTTTACAAAGTGTAAAATGTTAAAGACTTCAAAATAAAAATTTTAAGCTCTTTAAGGCGTTTGAAGGCCTTTAGGATAATAATATGTTCTTTATGGTTCCGGGGTATGAAGAAATACAAAAATAATTTTTAACTTAGAAAAAATTTAACAAGTTAAAAACAAAATTAAGATTCTTGAAGATTTGATGAAAATGTAGTAGGTTCATAAAAAATTAAAAATATCTCAACATTACTGGCAAAATTTTTAATGATTTTTATTGCACAAAATTTCTTTTGGGAGATTATTTTTTTTTTTTAATTCAAATAATTTAAATGATATTTTAAAAATTTTGAAGAAATAATTAAAAATTTGACATTTTTTAAGACAAAAAATGTAGATTTTTGAAGATTTTAAAATAAAATTTTGAAGTATTCAAAAAGTTTAGAAAAGTCTCAAGATACCGAAGATTTTTACTTCAGAATTTTGGAAATATTTAATATCTTTTTCATTTACAAAAAAGAGATTTTTAAAAATATATTTAGGAATTTTGGAATTTTTGGAGAGAATAAAAATATTTTTATACTTTGAAAGATTTCTGAAAATTGTTAATTTATTTTTTATTTTTCCAAGCGTGAAATAGTCCTAAATATCTTTTAGACTGACTCAAATTATTTCTAAAATTTTGTGAAATTCTGTAAAATAAGAAAAAATGATCAGAAATTTTCTAGATACTTATCGAGAGACATAGAAAAATTATATTTAACAAACCTTAAACCAAATTAACCAAGACATTTAAAAAATAAATAGTTATTCCAAATTTTTATTTTTTATTAAGAACTATTTTTCTCGTAAAATTATAATTTGCCTGATACTTTTGGTTCTTGACTGAAAAATCTTTTTTAGTTATTTATTTAAAAATTCATCTCTTTTGGTAGAAATTTCATATTTTCATAATAAAATTAACACTATTTTGGTGAAATATTTAAAAAATATTTTGGTGGAGAATTCAACTATTTTGTTAAAAATTTTTTTTTTTTTATAAATTTAATTCTTTTTGATTTAAAATTAAAATATTTTTTAGTTCCAATTGAGCTGTTTTTTTAGATTCCAGCTTTATGTTTAGAATACTTAGAAGTTTTAAAAGTTTCAAAAAGATCAAGAAATAATTTCGTATTTGAGAAGTTTTTAAAAAATTGTAAGCAAAATGTACATTTTTGAGAATATTGAAAGTTTTTAAGAAACTATTTTTTTTTAAATCCAGGAAAATTTTTTATTGAAATTTCATTTTGATTAATTAATTTCAAGAAAATATTAGAAAATATATCATCATATTTGGAACGTTTTCCTAAAATTTCGGAAAAAATGTAAAAGATTTTTAGCACAATGTTTCAGTTTTTTAAGATAACAAAATTAAAAAAAAATTAGAATAACTTTAAGAGATACTAAGAAGTTTTGAAAAAATACAAACATAATTAATTTTTTTTTAATTCGTACAGATTTGAAAAATGTAGGTTTTTGAACATTGAAACAATATTTAGAAGTTTTTAAAAAATTTCCAAAATCATTTAAAATTTGACAAGATTTCAAAAAACTTAAAACAATATGTAGATTTTTAAAGATTTCAAAATAAAATTTAAAAGCTTAAAAGATTTTAAAACATTTTTAAAATGTCTTAAAATTCTTGTGAATATTTAAACTGATTATTTTGAAAAATTAATTTTAAGTAAACATATTAAAAGATCTTTTAATCTTTCAAAAAATTTCAAAATGTTCAATAACCAGTACGGTACATTAATGAAATTTCTAAAAATTTTCAAGAGGCAAAAAGTCGTAAATGTCTTTAAACTGACTCAAATTTTTATTAAAATTTTATAAAATCCTGTAAGATAAAAAAAATAGAAATTATTCAGATACTTTTTCGGCGTATTTGAAATCTTCAAAAATCTTTTTGATTTTTTTAGAAACCTAGGAAAATTATATTTATATAACCTCAAACAAATAAGCACAGTATCTTAAAAATAAATTTTCTATTTTCTATTAAAAATAATTTTTACTTCAAATTATAATTTGCCTAAAATTCTTTTTCTAGCCTAAAAAACCTTTTTTGATCGCAGAATCAACAGTTTTTTCGAAAATTCGTATTTTTTGTGAAAATTTATATTTTCGGGTTGAAAAATTAAACTTTTTTTTAGAGAATTTGTCTCTGCAGATAGTAAAGCTTTTTTTTTGGTTAAAATTCAAGATTAAAAATAAAAATCTTTCGGATTAAAATATCAAATATCGCATTTTTCGTTGAGAATTCATTTTTGTCGTTTAAAAATTCCACAATTTGGTTGCAGATTTACTTTTATGTTAAAATTTTCATCTGACATGTCTGAAATGTAGAAAATTTGTTGTGAATTTTCTCAAGAATCGTAGAAAAATCATATTGGTATAACCTTAAAAACAGAAAAATTAATAAATCTAAAAAAATAAATAGTCATTTAAATTTTTTTTGGTGCGACTGAAATTAATTTTTGTTTGTCTACTTCACGTTATAATTTAATACTTATAGGTCCAAATTACTTCAGCTAAGGCTCATTTAACGCAGAATTTAATAATCTTTGCAACATTAAAAAAATATTTTTTCATCTGTATCTTGGACGGTGTTATCACCTTTCAAAGTAAAGGCTAATTTGTAATAGGTCACCTAGTCAGTGACCCAATACTATCCGTCCGTGATTTGTTTATTTAAACTACTACCATAAAATAAGAACGTTTTTCTAAATGTAAGTCTAGAACTCTTGAAAGAGTGAAATTGGTTTGGAGGTCTAAAATATTCCGATGAAGGTTGCGGATATTCCAAACGGGGCATAATAATAAACTTTTGATGTCCGCTCTCCATAATACTTTCTCCCATTTTGGGAAAATCAGGATGAGCTAGATTGAGATATTAAAGCACTTTTGGTATTAGAGATGGAACAGGGAATATCCAAGCCACTTTGTACTCCAAGGTTCGACTGAAAGTGTTCACGAATGCTGGAGTCTGGTCCGTGGTTTGAGATGCATAGGTCGAGACTACTGCTGAGCAAGCAGTCGCCATTAAATCTATATCCGAAAATCCCCACTTCTCGAAAATTCGATCCGTAACCTCTTTCGACAAATTCCAATCGGATAGCGAATTTTTTCTTGACAATCAGTCGGCCACAACATTGTGAATTGACGGAATGAAGTGATCTTCTACCTCGAGGCCTAAGCGTGACATCAGCATTGAAAATTTCTTTACTAATTGTAAAAGGGATAGAGACTTCATTCCTTCTTGAAATCGAATGTGAGCTAAAACCGTCTTGTTGCCAGTCTGAAGACACAAGCTTTTACCTAGTAACGAGCGAAATTTTTTTGAGAATAGCGATATATGCTGCACGCATTTTCTTCCTGTTGATGTGACAGCTTTTCTGTTATAAACTTCAAAGGCCTTTTATGAATCAGTCCCCTATTTGGGCTTTTCAACCCTCGTTGAATGCATCCGTTACCAAGTGAATAATGGGCATGTTCGGGAACATTCGCAAATTTCCTAATGAATTTCGTATCCACCAGTTCATGTTGGACTTTACTTGATGAGAGAAAACAAAGTTCTGATTTAGTAAATCTTTCGGAAGCAAGCGTGTTGCTTGCTGCATGTTTCTGCAAAATAGTCTTCCTAGAGAAACCACAAAGAAAGCGAATTTCAAGTTTCCTAGGAGAGACTTCGCTTGCTGCCAGCTCTATTTTTGCTGAGTCATTATTTTTTCCAGGGTTTGCCTTATTCTTCTCGTCTTCTTCAATAAAAAATTCAGGTCTGTCCGAGGATTCCACATGATCCCCAGATACTCTGTCGACTTGGCACTATAATTGATTTATAAAAATCTATTTTCTATCCCCAGAAGTTAAGAAAATTTACTGTTTCCTTCACCCGTTGAATCAAGAAATGCTCGTCTTGGTTCGCAAAAGGAAAGTCATCTGAGTAGACCAAAACTCTCATCCCTCTTTTTCTTAGTTCACATGATAACTAGTTTGACACTCTTAAAAAGGCTAGAGGAGCTCTAAAAAGGCCGAAGGGCAACACCCTCCAGCAGTATATTTCTTTCCTGTAGTACATAGCTAGATATCGCCTGTGAGCATTCTTTATGTAGACATATAAGTGAGCTTGCGATAGATCTATTATTGCTAAGAAGTCTCTTCTCTGGAGGAAACTCGGAACTTTCAAGTGGGTTATTAACCGAAATTTTCCCGGTCTTAGATACTTGTTTGAATGCTTGAGATTGAAAACCGGTCACAGGAAAGTGCCTGATTTTGGGTCAAAGAAAATGTTCGACAGGAATACAAACGAAACGTTCGCCCCCTCTAGAACTCCCGACTTGATGAACTGTGTCAATTTCCTATCCATGTCGGTTGATGGTCTTGTTTCTAATCGTGTGCAAAGTCTATCCGAAAATAGAATTGTCGGTGGTTTCTTTATGACAGGAATGGAATACCCTTTGAGAACACTAATGATCAAGCCTGGAGCCCCAAGACTGACCCAGCTTTTGTTGAAGTATCTCAACTGTCCCTCTTAAAATTTGCTTTGAATTTCTTCCTCTACCACCGCGCGAAGATCTAGAAATATTTCAAGACTTCTGCAATGTCACATGCCCTACTTTAATCGCTTTTTCTTATCTGAGGTAGAAGAAGCTTTTTGATGCAAACCTCCTCGATTCGATGCGGGCCGCGCAAATGGGTTTTTATTAGTACTCTCTTTTATGCACTATTTTCTCAAAAAGTTTGCAGGTTTTCATAACCCTAAAGGTTTTGCGGTTCAAAACAAAGAATCCGCCATATGCTTTGAATAATGCACTTAATTTATTTTTATCGAAAAGATGTTTTTCTGAGTGTGGAATAGCAGCGAGGAGGGAAGCCGGGTAGTTATCATTACTTATAGTTAGATGCTTCTGTGTCAAGGACATAATGGCGGATTAAAATTCTTTCCTTTAAAGGGGCAAGCCATTAGTGAGCTTACTAAGAGCAAGATCGAATTTACCCAATAAATCCGAATGATGGGTTTGTAACACTAAGCCATTTAGTTGCGAACTAGCTAGTAACGCTAAAAAAATTGAGACAGCCTGTAATTTCTTTTCCGATTCTACATAGCGAATTTTGTTTAAAGAGTCACTACCAAGGCGTTGACACTATAAGCCCTGATTTACCAGTTTCTTTGACGGTTATGAGACTTTTGGCGCCAGCTCCTTGGTAGCAGGCGAGAATCATATAACCTCTTTATTGGTGTGCGACAAAAGCAAATCTATCACTTGACTTCTAAGAGCTTTCCATGAAGCAGTTTCTTTTGTCGAAGGAAAAAAAATTTCATCATTAGAGTGAGAAAACTAATTCTCCACGTCATAGTATTTAGGGAAAGATCTGTTTTCATAGTGCTCTAAATTGGGAGCGATTCTTTATTGTACTAGTGTCAGTAAATTTTCTAAACGATTCGATCTCTTTTCCAACTGGTATGATCTCGAACTTTTGCCTCAAAGTTCTCCTTCCGAACTAGAATTAAGGGATTTCCTTTCTTCTTGAATTATTAAAATTTCTTCCTATGACAGGAGAGTCTGGTGAAAAAGGGTAATTCTGAGAATTACGAGTTAATTAATTTGACGCTGCTGAATTTAAAATTAAGAGCGGGCGCATATTTTCAATTGAATTCACAATTAATTCACCTTGAGTTGTAACGCAACTCAACTTTTTCACCAAAGTAGAAGGATAGATAATCAATACTTTGCAAAAGGTCAAGCCTAGCATGACCAATTTGATTTTCTTAAAATCATGACTACTTTTATTTGTTGCGTGAGGAAAAAAGGCATTTATGATGCCCACAGTAGGAAGTGCGTAGCAAGTTTCGTAAAGCAAGCGAGAATTTGGCTTTTGTCCTACCAACTCTTCTTTTAAAATCTTGCGAACTTCCTACATTTTCCGGCCTGCATGTAAGTTTCGGGCTCCAAAGGATTTATTTCTTTTCAACGGTAAAGTGTGTGCTTCTTTGACCGCCTGAAGCAGGTGTAAATCCCGCAAATTGGTGGTAGGATGATTCATCTGTAAATAAACAATGAAATGGGGTTGATGCGGACGAAGGTCTTCAAGGATTGCTGCTTTGTGCGAAATTGCACTAAAAGACAGCTGTATTGAACGAGCTGTAAGACGTTTAGTCTAATGTCCAAAGACAAATAAGCAGACACAGTTTGCCTAAGGGCAAACGCTACTCTACACTTTAATTATATGTGGACAGTTGCAAAGGGCGAACCGTCCAAGACAATATTTTAATCTCAAACAAAACAAAGAAATATGAACAAAAAAGGACTTACCATGAGTGAAAAAGAGAACAGGAACCAGAAAAATCAAAAGTCTCTGATTCAAATTACATTCACTACCAAACGGTACGCACCGTTTAACACACATCCAATCGCTTTCGGAAACCAAAGCGCACTGAGCCCTAAGCTCACCAGAACGCGGTCAGCGACCCCAACTTTGGCACGTAGAGGTACTGCGCTTGCGCTAGCTGTGCGTAAGGGGCACACGGCGCGGCTTATTATTGCCATGGTAACGAGTTGTCGCATCGTGTTTCTCTCAAGCGTCCTAGCGCAAGCGCAGTACGTCTACATGCCAAAGTGGGGATCGCTGACGCCGAACTAGCCGCCACAGTGGGTGAGTGACGTAAAAATATGAAATAAGAAGGGAATAGGGATGATAAAGAGGGAAAGACTAGTTTGTAAGAATAAAAAAGAGAGAGAGAGAGAGTGTAACACACGTCCAAATCGCGGTGGTGAGAGAAAAGTAATCTTAATGGTCAGGCTGAAGACACAGACCAGAAATAATTATTTTGATTGTAAATTAATTTTTTTCAGGCAGATGTAAAGAACGTTAAGAGTGCCTTTGAGTTTGCAACAGTTGTTCTCACAGAAGTTGAAGGCGTAGAATCTATTTTTATGAAGGGGACAGACCCACAGGTATATAATTTTATTTATAATACCAATCCATATATTTTGTTGAAAATTTGTCTATTTAAGTGGAAATTTATTCTTGTTTGTTGAAAATTCATCATTTTGGTTGAGGATTCAACTATTTTGTTAAAAATTTTTCTTTTAATTTGAATTCAACTGGTTTAAAATTTGTTCTGTTTTTTTGTTGAAAATTAGTTTTTTAAACTAAAAATTTAATGATTCTATTTTTCGATGGAAATTTATGTTTCATAGTTGAAATTTAAACTATTTCGTTAAAAAATGTATTTTCCTTGATTGAAAATTAAGGTTCTTGTTGTAAATTCTTCTATCCCAGTTAAATAGTCAACTGTTTTCTAAAACATTCGACTTTTTAGGCTGTATTTCTTGAAATTTTACTGAAAATTCGTCTTTTCGCCGAAAATTAATTTTCTTGGTAGATGGTCAGATATTTGGTAAAAAAATGAACTATTTTTTGAAGCTTTCATTATTTGGTTGATAATTCAAGTGTTTTGTTAGAGACTTTTTTTATGTTCGAAAATTGAACTGCATTTTTTTAGTAGTAACAAAAGAGATCCAATGACAAAAAATGTTGTAAGAATTATAAAAAAGTATGAATTTTGTCAATTTCGGATTTAAATAAACAGATAATAATTATTTTCATGCGCATCACTAATTAGAAATATTTTTTATTTTAGAAATGGAAGAGTGTTTCCATGGAAATCTTGAAGTACCTGTGTTTTTTGTCACCTCATACATTGCATGCTATATTGTATGGCATTTTAAAGAAATCAGTTGAAAAATTGCCAAAGTCGTTTAAAGCTCAAATGGCTGAGAAGAACTATTCTGTAAAAAAGCAGATCGAGGTATAACATAAAATCTTTAATCTGTATTCAAAAAATGTCTTTAGGGCTTCCTACAGTATTTTATATACATTAGTATTTTTAAATAATGATTATCCACAGTTGGTGGTATTACCCAGTGTAGGGAGGTTACCCCGATATGTCAGAAATAGCAGGATCTGCAAGTGGTCGTTCGATTTTTAAAAACTTAGCAGAATTATAGTGCTATATGCGAGAAATTTAGTGCGCAAAGGAATTTTGAAAATTTTAAGATATACGAGTTTTATTTGTTATCGTTTTTAATAATTTATTTTAACTTAGTAAAAATTATTACTCCTATGTCTGTTTCAATAATTCTTTTATTTTTAATATAGCGCCAGAAGTCTATTTAAATCGATTTTGGTGATCGATAGTGTGACTAGGCGGCGCTGTTAACATAGTTTTTGTTTACTTTTTTCTGGATGTTAAAAATGCGATATTTTATTGATCTAATAATATTTATCGCAAGCGTTGACGATCCTGAGGGACTTTCTCGTTCAACTATGGATCTGAGCTTCCTGAAGGAAAAAAATTACCCTCCGATAACTATTTGATGCGCCGGCATTCGAAACTGATTTTTTCGGGTGAGTTTCTCTAGGTTACATTGCCTTCTACATGAGCCTTAATTATCAACATTTCTGGAACCGTAAAACGAAGTTAAATTAAACTTGGAGGTATTGCAGACAATAATTAAACGCTTTAATATCATAAAAAATTCTTATTTTTTTATTTTATTCTTCATAAACATTCTTGCTTTATTGTTTATAACAATTGTTATAAATAAAGACCCTAAATTTTACCCCTTCTCTCGTTATTGTCAAAATAACACATTTTGAGACCCTCTGAACCCAAAAAATAGGTTTCTACGAATGCGTATGTCTGTCAGTATGCCTGTATATCTGTATGTCTGTCTGTGAGTACGACAACTTTCAAAAGAATTAATTTATTAGATTGACCTTTGGTACACTCGTTTAGTGTCGGAAACCAAAGTTAAAGTTCGTTAGCCAGATATTTTTGGATAAAAATTCAAAAAGTTAGACCATTTTCAAAATTTGTAGGACCATTTTTTTTTTAATTTACAAATTTCATGTACTTGAAGAGTTGAACAATTTATCTTAATGACTTTTTTCGGTAAAAAGAAAATGTTTAGAGTTATAACATTTTCAAAATTAATAAAAAACAGACGAAAATGAAAAATGTTAAGCCAAGCAACGCACGATATGAAAAAAAGTGAAAGACGTTTTTTTTGAAAGCCCTACAAGATTATCATAACAAATTTTTAATTTTGTTGGAAAAACGAAAATTCAAATTATGATCGCACAAAATATAATGAAAAATCCAAAATTTCATTTTGCGGTAAATCTATGCAAGGTACGGGAAAAAATATTTTAACAAAAATTTTACATTTAAGGAAGATCTTGAAATTTGTTAAATTACTTTTTGATAGGAGAAGTAGTTTTTGTTTTATTTCTACAAATCAACATTTAAAAAAAAAATAAAATCAACATTGAAAATAAAAAAAATAATAAACAAAATATATTAACCCAAAAAAGATCGGTGAATTGCTTATCAATTATTTTTGATGAAACGCTTAGTTTTTGTTTTAACCGTAAAAAATAAAATCAAAAACAAAGTAATACATTTTTGGACAAACGACACAAGCTACAAAAAAAGATGAACAGACAAATATTATGCAACCTGAAAAAATTTACAAATTTTTTATTATTTACGTTTTGTTAAGATGTTTAGTTTTTATTTCCTTCATAAAAAATAACATTACAATTTTTTTCAAATTGTGAAAAAGCGACATAAGGTAAGAAAAAAATTAGTAGACAAAAGTTGTTCACCCAAAAAAGATCTACACATTTTTAAAAATTATTTTTTGGTAGGATGCGTATTTTTTGTTTAAATCGTAAAAAATAAGATTGAAAATAAACCAATTAATTTTTTGGGAAAACGATGCAAGGTGCAATAGAGTGTTAATTAACAAAATTGTTTTTTTATAGGATGCGCACTCTTTTTAGTTACAAATTTTTTGATATAAAAGAATTGAGCTCAATGTAGATAAGTTCGCACTTGAAAAAAAATCGAGTGCGAAGCACGATATACGTGGTGAGAATGTGTTCGTTAAAGCCGAAAGAGCTCTAACAAAAGAGAATTCACAATCGCCAAATGACAGTTGTCGATGCTTAGACCTTTAATCTTAAAAGCTCTGTGCGCGAATTTGGAGGAAGGACAGAGACTGAGCGCGCAGCGCGAGACAAATGCATTATCGAGCGTGAAGCGCCAGCTTCAACAGACGCGCACCCTAGGCGCGCTCAAACTTGCTAGTTACGGTAATGTTTCTTTTAACTAAATAATTGTGCTGTTTACGATAAAATGAGAGGAAAAAGTTGTATTTTTTGCCAGAGGTCGATAAAAAAATTTGAATCGACTTTTCTAATTGAGCGTTTTTATTAATAACGATAGTTATAAATAATAATAAAGTTATATTAAAATCATAATTTATCCAAAGAAAAAATTGCAAGAGGCAAAACATTTAATTTTTGCTCATTGATGTTAAAAATGATTTTATAACAAGAATTTTTTAATTAATAATGAAATTGTTAAAAAAATTGTTCAAACAAAAACTGACTAGGATTTCGGAAACCTAACCAAAATCAGATCCTGATATTTCTGACGTATAATGGCCCTATTGTCTTTTAGCCTTTAAGTATGGGCGTGATTTCATTTTTGTCCTAACATAGGCCTTAGGTCACACAGACCGCTGTATATATGTATACTTAAATAAATAAGTAAATAAGTTTTAATTATATTACTTATATCAGTAAATGGAGAAATGTTGGAATAAGTAACAAATTAATATGGTTTATAAAATTCAATGATTTATCATCTTTTACACCAGTGGGAGGAGAAACTCTTATACCAGAATCATGGTGCGGTCTAAGAGACCGCACGCCCACGCTACTTTGTCACTTTTTGCGTCAAGCTTAAGTTTGTCTTTGTGCGGCACCTTGCGTTTTAATTATGTTGCAATAAATTGAAACAGAAATATACTATTTTCACGCTACTGTGGACGTGCGGTCTGATGGACCGCCTATGAGAATTCAAGTAATATTACTCACCAATTACAAACAGCACCACAGCTTTTCCGCTCAGCTCTTCTAAAGCACAACTTAAACTGAAGCTGCTAATAGCGGCAGCCTCAAAAAGGCCCGTGCGGTCTGTGAGACCGCACGACCATACTTAAAGGCTAAAATATTTTCGTAGATTTTATTCATGAATCACTATTAATTGTTGATTGTTTTCTAGGAGCTACTAGGAGATAATGGAGTCTTAATTTATCCAACTTTTCCATCTGCAGCACATTTTCCTTATCAAATTATGCAACAGCTTTGTAATGTTACCTATATGACGATTTTTAATTCTTTGGGATTTCCAGTAACTCAATGTCCAATGGGTTTTAATGGAAAGGGTCTCCCAATTGGCTTACAGGTGAACAATAAATTATTATATATTTCATCATTTATCAATTTGAAATTAACTTTAGGATGTTATATATACAGACTTTCTAAAAAGTAACGAAACACCTAAATAATTTTCCGGGTAAAATATTTTTTTAAAAAGCCAAGGTCATTCTTGGAGCAACTTATAACGAGGAATCTAGTGGTTAACTTAAATCTGACCTTGAGTTTGACCTTCAAGTTTATTTTGAGGTCAACTTGGTTTTTTTAAAAATGAGAACCCCTATTTTTGCCAACGGCAATCGAAAGAGCAGGAAATTTTACGTCCCTACATGTATTTAGGTCATGGGTCAAGGATGACCTTGAACCCTTTGAAAAAGCAAACTTGACCTTGAAATAACCTTGAAGGTCAAGCTCAAGGTCAAATTCAAGGTCAACACTGGATTCCTCGTTAAAAGTTACTACAGGAATGACCTTGGCTTTTGGAAAAAATATTTTACCAGGAAAATTATTTAGGTATTTCGTTACTTTTTGGATGACCTTATATATTTTTATTACCTATTTTGTGAGCGTTCATATATTACGTGAAACTCTAAAGAGGGGATGGGGTTGCTCTAACGTAACCAAGTGTATCAAAGGAGGGGGGACGGGTCGCAATGGTCGCGAGGTCACAAAGGTCATAAAGTTGAATTGTTGACAACAAATTTCGTTTAAACCAAGCTAGATGAATTTTCAATCAAGACAGATGTCTCTTTTATAATAAAGTTGAATTTTCCATTCAAAAGGAAGAATTTTCAACAAATGTATTTGCAATAAAATAGTAAAGTTTTCGAACAAAAAAGATTAAAATTCAACCAAAAACACTTGCGTTTTCAAACCGAAAACTGGAATTTTTAACAAAAAAAATTAATTTGTAACCATCAAGGATGACTTTTTTCATAAAAAGAAATTAATTTTCTACTAAAAACCAAAATTTCAACCAGTTTCATTAGAAAAAAAAGTTAAAAGAATTTTAAACAAAATAGTGGAATTCTCAATAAAATAGATGAATTTTTATTCAGAAAAGATACATTTTAAACCAAATAGTACAATTTTCAACGAAAAGAGTATTTTTTGAACCAAAAATGTAATACTCAAATTTTCAGTTAAAAAAATTAATTTTCAACAAAAAACGTGTTTTTTAATAAATGGATTTAAACAAAAAAATAATTATGTAATTTTAGTTTTCACCAAGAAGATCAATATTCTATAAAAAAGTACGATTTTTCAATACAGACCAAATAGTTAAATTTGCATAAAAATAGTTTAGTTTCTTTACTATGTAGTTGAATTTTTAACCAAAAATATTAATTTTCAATAAAAAGTTAATTTGCAGCCAAATAGTTTGATTTTCTACCAAACTGTTAATATTTTAAGTGAGAAAGACGAATTTTGTACGATCCAGTTTTATTTTTACCATGAAAAAAATAATTAAAAAAAAAATTAGTTCAACTTGAAACCAAGCAGTTTATTTTTCAACAAAAAAATTTTTTTTTTGTTTTTAAATAAAAACACAGTAGGATTCAACCTAAAAAGACAAATTTTCAACAAAATAATTAAATCCTCAATTAAAACAGAATACTTTTTATAAAAAAAAAATAATTTATTTGCAAAAAGACAAATTAAAAAAAAAACATGAAATTTCAAGCAAATAGTTGAATTTTGAACTATAGAAGATTAATTTTCAATAATAATATGAACTTCAAGCCAAAAATGGAATAGTTACATTTCTAGATTAAAAATTAATTTTAAACCAAAAAAAGAGAATCTTGAACAAAATAGTTACATTTTATACCAAAGAGATCAATCTTCAATAAAAAAAAATGAATTTTTCCGAAAGTAGTTCATTTTTCAACCTACATATTAGTGTAATTTTCACCAAAAAAGATCACTTTTTAACAAAATGGGTTTATTTTTAATGAAAATTAATTGTTTACCTAAAAAATGGAATTTTTAACCAAACGAGATGAATTTCGAACCAAAAATATGATAGTAGACTTTTCAAAGAAAAATATTTGGATTTTCATATTGGCTTACATTAATTCAGTTCGCAAAATAACGAGAAAATGTGAAAAGATTTTTTTGAAAAAAATGAAGGAAAATAACTAAAACTTAAACAACAGAAAACAAATTATCAACCAGTCGAATTCAACAAAAAAAAAAGAGTTTTAACGATAACGTGAAATCTTCAACCAAAATATATTAATTTTTACCAAAAAAGATTAATTTTTTACCCAAATAGATAAATTTGTAACAAAATAGTTAAGTTTTTAAATTAAAATGTCAAATTTTTTAAAAAATACTAAACTTTTAAGCCAGAGAAGAATTTTTAATAAAAAAATTAATTCTTAATCAAGAAAGATGAATTTCCAGCAAAACACTCAGATTTTTATCTAAAAATGATCAATAACTTTCAACCAAAAATTAAACTGTTAAATTTTCAGTTTAAAAAAATAATTTGACAAATATGCATTTTCAACCCCAATATACAAATTTTCAACAAAATACATCAATCTTCTGCCAAATAGTTTAATTTTCTACTAAATTTTCAACTAAAAATGGAATTGATATTTTTGTAGATGACAAAGTTAATTAAAAAAAAATTCCACTAGAATAGTTAAATTGTCAAATAAATAGTATAATTTTTAACCAAATAGTCTCATTTTCTGCGAAAGTAGTTTATTAATTTTTAACCTAAAAATATGCATTTTCAACAAAAAAGTTCATTTTCAACTAAGTAGGTTAATTTTTTACTAAATTGTTGAATTTTCAATTAAAAAAGAAAATTTTTTTATGTAACAGTTAAATTTTGAACAAAAAAGTTCATTTTCGACCAAATAAATGAATTTTAAACTTAAGTGAAGAATCGTCAACACAAAAAATTAATTTTTGAAAAAGTAGATGAAGCTTAAACTAATTGATTTCTTAACAAAGAAAATTAATTTTAATTTTTTAATTTTGAATAAATAGTAAAATTCTACAAAAAAAAAAAAGAATTTGCAACAAAACAGTTAAATCTTTAACAAAAAAAGATTATTTTTCAACCAAGCAGTTGAGTTTCTAACCAAAAAGGATAAATTTTTAATGAAAAAACCACAAAAAATTAATTTTCAATAAAAAATGAAATAGTTATATTTTTGGTGAACAAAATTAATTTTCAATTCTAGAAGACTAATTTTAACAAAATATTAAAATTTTTAACCAAAGAGATGAATTTTTAACTACGTTTATGAATTACAAAAAAAGACTCAAGAACAGAGTAAAATTTTCATCCAAAAAGTTGCTTTTTTAGCTAAGAAGATTAATTTATTACAAAAAATATAAATTATCAACATAACATTTTAATTTTAATGTATTAAAATTTAATTTTCAACTAAAAAATATGAGTTTTAACCAAATTGTTTAATTTTAAACTAAAGAAAATTTAACCGTAGATGGAAAAGTTAAATTTTCAGTTAAAGAAATCAACTTTCAACCAAAAATTTAAGTTAACTTAAATTTTTTAAAAATCAACTTTAAATCAAGAATAGCTGGATTTTTTAATTAAAAAATTAATTAAAAAAAATTAATTAAAAAAATAAATTTAATTTAATTAAAAGTATTTTTAAAGAATTTAAAAAATTTATTATTTCATATTTAAAAATAGGGAAGGGGGCTGCTCCAAAGTCACTAAAAATAGCTTTACGTCATACGTGGACGCTCTTAGTGGTAAAAAAGTAGTAAAAAAGACTTTATACAAAAAAATTAGAAGATATATTTTTTTAATCTTGATCAATTTTTAAAAATTTTAGATTGCAGCCAAACCAAATTGCGACCATTTAACAATTGCTGTCGCTCAGGAAATAGAAAAGGCTTTTGGTGGCTGGCAACCACCTCCGATCGAAATAAAAGTTGCTTAGAAATTTTGAATATCAGATATATTATTTGATAAAAAACACAAAAAAATATACCAGTATTTAGGAATTACACAAGAGCTCCCATAGAAGCGCATCCGATTTACCAATTCCTAGAACCGCTAGCCAACGCAGTGTCAACAATGCGTCGCCACCAGTAGCAGAGCGATAAAAACGGGCCACTATTTGGCAGAGAATTAAACGATTTTATAAAAAATTAACCTTTACTTTTAATCTAGATTTTCTCAATTTTGAAAATATATAAACCACTTGAATACAATGAAATTGACATTCAAGTTGACTTGAATGAAGTTAAAGATTGAAGTTGACAATAATATTGAAGTTTTATTTCAAGTTTAAATTATTATATGTAACAGAAAACAAAATTAAAAAAATTAAACAAATATTTTTAACTGCGGAGAAGAATTCAACAGAAATGGTTCATACGGCCCTGAGTGTTTACGTTTCGAGGGTACCGATTTACAAGCAAGGTCAGTGCGAGACAACTCCTGAAACTGCTGTTATATGGGATTTGTAGAACCACAAGTAATTTTATTTATTATTTATAGGAAAAAATGTATATGATAAATAATTGATTTTTGTACAGTAATTTTGTAAATAAAAAATTGCTATTTTATTCAAGTTTTTTTCATAACGAAAATGAAATATTATTGAATACTAGCCATCATCACACTGAATGAATGAATTAGATTATTATTATTAATTTAAAAAATTAATATTGTTATGTATAATTATTTGAATAGAGTATTCAAACTTTACTGATTTAAAAATTAAATTTCAATACAAAATAAAAATTTTGAAACACTATTTATTTTTAAGTTTATTTCTTCTCAAGTTTATACAAAAACAATAATCCTAAGATTCTCGAGATTATATAATATATAATTGATATTTCAATAAAAAGTATTCTGATTGTAAATGAGAACTATTTTAATTTTAAATAACAAACAATTTAACTCATCCAAAAAAGATAAATTTAAAAAAAAATAGTGGAATTTGCAAACTAAAAATATTTCACAGTCTTCTAGATTCACAATCTTCTAGATTGTTTTTGATATTTTTAGGAATATTTTGAAATATTATAATATCTTTTTAAAATTAATTTGAAAATTAATTTTTTTAAATGTGATTAAAAATGTTTCCAAGAATTTAAAAAAAAAAACATTTTTTTCTCTTAAAGCCTTTTTAACCTCTTATAAAGCTTTAAAATTTTTTGTTTTATTCTGCAAATTTAAAAAAATTGCCTTGAAATCTTCTTGATTTTTTTTTTGAAAATTTTCGGAAATCTTTCAAAGTTTTAGAATATTTTCAGTCTTTTCAAAACTTCTTAAAATCCTTAATTGAGGGTGCGGATGCAATAAGGGGACGATAAAAATTTCAAGTATGTTTAGGAGATATTTAGAAGTTTTGCAAATAATGTATTATTATTTATTTATATGAGACTTATTTCTAAAATTTTTAAAGCAGCATCTTAAAGATTTTAAGGCAATTTGGTTAATTTTGCAAAATCCAAAAAGAAATTGCAAACTTCTAACAATTTCAAAACCTATTCAAAAGGTGTTAAAGTTTTAAAAAGTATGTGGAAGATTTAAGGGAAATTTGTTTAATTTTGAGATATTTTTAATCATTTCTGAAATAATTAGAGTCAGTCAAAAAGATATTTTGCAATTGAGGCTACGGGTGCAATAAGGGGCCGATAAAATTTCAAGTATGTTTAGGAGATATTTAGAAGTTTTGCAATTATTTGTATTATTATTTATTTATATAAGACTTACTTCCAAAATCTTTAAAGCAAAATCTTAAAAATTTTTAGGCAATTTGGTTAATTTTGCAAAATTTAAAAAGAAATTGCAAAATCCGAACAATTTTAAAAGCTATTTAGAAGGTTTTAAAGTCTTTAAAAGTTTACTAAAATAATTTAAAACTCTTGAGATTTTGAAACATTCAAAACGAAATGTAAATTTTTTAAGATAAAAAAAACTTTTAAAGCTTTTTGAAATGTTTGAAAGGCTTCAAGAAAAAAAATTTGCCAAGGTTCCTGGGAAAAATTCTTAATAACTTTTTTGTTCCAAAAGTTATTATTGAAGGACTTTGAAAAAGAGATCGAAACATTTCCAAATATTTATAAAATCTTTTAAAAGTATTTGGGAGATCTAAGGGAAATTTGTTTGATTTTAAGATATGTTTCAACATTTTTGGAATAATTAGAGTCAGTCAAAAATATATTTTGTAATTAAGGGTACGGATGCAATAAGGGGACGATAAAATTTCAAGTATGTTTAGGAGATAGTCAGAAGTTTTGCAAATATTTGTATTATTATTTATTTATATTAGACTTATTTCTAAAATTTTTTAAGCAGAATCTGAAAGTTTTTAAGGCGGTTTGATTAATTTTGCAAAATTAAAAAAAAATTGCAAACTTCGAACAATTTTAAAAGCTATTTAGAAGGTGTTAAAGTTTTGAAAAGTTTATTGAAATAATTTAAAACTTTTAAGATTCTGAAACATTCAAAACGAAATGTAAATTTTTTAAGATAAAAAAAACTTTAAAAGCTTTCTGAAATGTTTGAAAAGCTTCAAGAAAAAAAATTTGTCAAGGTTCCTGAAAAAATTCCTAATAACTTTTTTGTTCGAAAAGTTATTCTTGAAGGAATTTAAAAAAGAGATCAAAACATTTCAAAAGATTTCCAAAATTTTTTAAAAGTATGTGGAACATCCAAGGGAAAATTTTTAATAACTTTTTTGTTCGAAAATAATTATTAAAGGAATTCAAAAGAGAGATCGAAACATTTTAAAAGATTTCTAAAATTTTTAAAAAATTTTGAAAGATCTAAGGGAAAATTGTTTAAATTTGAGATGTTCTTCAACATTTCTGGAATAATTAAAGTCAGTTAAAAAGGTATTTTGTAATTGAGGCTACGGGTGCAATAAGGGGACGATAAAATTTCAAGTATGTTTAGGAGATATTTAGAAGTTTTGCAAATATTTGTATTATTACTTATTCATATAAGTCTTATTTCCAAAATCTTTAAAGCTGAATCTGAAAAATTTTGAAGGCAGTTTGGTTAATTTTGCAAAATTTAAAAAGAAATTGCAAACTTCGAACAATTTTAAAATCTATTTAAAAGGTGTTAGAGTTTTGAAAAGTTTTTTATAATAATTTAAAACTTTTAAGATTTTGAAACATTTGAAACGAAATGTAAATTTTTTGAAATAAAAAAAACTTTTGAAGCTTTTTAAAATGTTTGAAAGGCTTAAAAAAAAATTTCTTAAGATTCCTGGAAAAAACTCTTGATAACTTTTTTGTTTGATAAGTTATTATTGAAGGAATTTAAAAAACAGATCGAAACATTTCAAAAGATTTCTAAAATTTTTGAAAAGTATGTGGATATCTAAGAAAAATTTGTTTGATTTTCAGATATTTTACAACATTTTTGGAATAATTAAAACCAGTCAAAAACATGTTTCGTAATTGAGGATACGGATGCAATAAGGGGACGAGCGCTCAAAAACGCAAAAAAGTATTGCCCGCGCGTTAATTCTGATTTTTATATTCTCATTCTAGTGAGAAGGTATTGGTTTCATGTAAAATTTGACTTTGCCGGTTTTTATTAAATCTCCACGTTTTAAGACTACCTGATTTAGAAAAAACGATTCCTTACGAAACTGACTGTCTGGCTGTCAGGCTGTCTGTAGTCTGTAGGCACGATAACTTTCGAAAAAATAATAAGATTGGATTAAGCCTCAGCACACTTGTGTAGAGCCGGAATCAAAAGCACAAGTTTGTTAACCAGCTATTTTGGATAAAAATTCAAAAAGTGGTCACATTTTGGAAATTTTTAAAAACTGTTTTTTTTTGAAATTTAAAAATTCTATGTGCTGTTATGATTAGTACTTAAAAAGATGAACAATTCATCCTTGTGACTTTTTTCGATAAAGAAAAAATTATAAAAGTTATAGAATTTTCAAAATTTAAAGAAGCCAAAGAATAAGCAAATTTTGATCCAAATAACGCACAATATGAAAAAAAGTCAAAAAGAGAAGAGCTTTTTTTCAAAAGCCCTACAAGACTATTATAAACAATTTTTAAATTTTCTTGAATAATTAAAAATTTTAATTTTTGATCTCAAAAAAAAGCTCAATAATTCTATTTTGCGGGCAAACTATGCAAGATACAAACAAAAATATAAAACAAAAATTGAGCAGCCAAAAAAGATCCACAAATTTGTTATAAATCATTTTTTGATTGAATGCATAGTTTTTGCTTTGTTTCTAAAAAAAACTTTAAAAATAAAAAATTTAAATTTTTGGACAAATGAAACAAGCTACGAAAATAATAATTTACAAAAGTTATTCACCCAAAAAAAAAAAATTTGTTACCGATCATTTTTTGATAGATTGCATATATTTTGTTTCAATTGTAAAAAATGACATTATAAATAAACAATTAATTTTTATATGACACAGCGTTTTTCTTTTAACTTTAAATATAGTTTACTATGATTGAAACAAATACTGTTTGATCAAAAATGAAATTTTCGATTTTTTAGTAGCATTTCCAGTAAGTTTAACCAAAGCTTGAGGAAATAAAAGTTTTTTTTGGGAGTTTGAAAAAAGCGTGAAAAAATTCAAAGCATTTCGATAATGTGATAGTTATATCAAAGGTTATCGTAGTCGTGCAGAAAGTCAGCTGTGCACAAAAATATACAATAAAAAATTATTGTTATTATATAAATGATTAGAGAATTATATAAATACACATGAAAAATTAAGCGCTAAGCGCGGTTATTGTGATAAGAATGTGTTCCTTAAGGATAATAGAGTCTTTAGTAAATAAACTTCTTTTTCAACTTTAAATAAAAAACTAATTTAAAAATTACTTTAATCGTAGAATT
>JAUELO010000023.1:992866-1006005 GCA_032357855.1 Amphibolips quercusostensackenii
GGCACTTGTCAAATACGATAAAGCTGGTGATGACCATGTTATTTGTGCTCTAGCGTCAATCATAAGGATGTAGCCTCAAACAATAAATTTTATTCAGATTAATTAGTTTGAATTATTTGGATGTAAAAAACAGAACGAAATTACATGATTTTTTGCCCCTAAATATTAATTTTGTAAAAATAAAATAGTTAATTGTTCAATTAAGGATCTGTATTTTACGCAACGTTCTAGTAAGCTATTGTTATTACTAAATATTCGTGAAGAATGTTTCAATTTCTCACAACAATACTATCATAACTATAAAAATATAAGGATTTGGTATTTGCGTTTCTATCTTCCTGCGCACTTTGTAATATCTGTTTTTACCCAGGTGGAAAATTATATATAGTTTATACGTAGTGGAAAAGATTAGTTATAATAATTAGGTATAATATTTGCTACTATGCATAATTTTTCCGCCTGGGTATCTTTAATTCCTCAATGATGAATTTATGAAAATCCAGTTACTGTATCTGAAAATTTTAAATTTCTAACAGCAAAATCTTATGTTCTGATCAATAAAAGCTCAGAAAAAAGTATCGAGGATTTCATCAAATTTTCTATCAGTGAATTTATTTATGTAGACAGAAGTAAGTATAAGTAAACATAAATATTTTTCAGGACTTACCTGTCAGAACAGTCATAAATTGTCTAAACATCGACTCTCTGCTTTGAAGTTCTCCTGGTATATGTTTTTTTGTATTAGCGTCTAGAGACTTTGAAGGCAAATCAATTTTCTTCCAACATAATAAACTTCGTATTTTCATATTTTTGGTCACTTTTCACCCTGATCAATTGCAGCAGTCAATGGACATAGTCCAATTCAAATCTTTAATGTTTCCTCAAAGAGTGTGTACTTGCTAATGAAAAGTATTAATAATTTTTATGCGTAGAAAGTCGAAAGTATGAAATGGGTTTAAAGGTAAGTAGTCGTGAAAGAAAATATACATTCTTTTTATCAGTAATATTATCAATAAAGATCCGGTTATGTTATATAAATATTCGTTCGAGTTTTTATTAGTTCCCGTGAAGAAAGCATTTTTACGATATAGCAAAGTCTATAAATATGAAAATAGTAATTTATCGCTTCCGCACAACATGATATTTGCGGAAATATTACATTTCTGGGATATCCATACGATATGGGATGTTCTTGGGATACAATTGTATTATCACATCCAGTTGAAATTTTTCATTGTTATATTATATATATATATATATATATGTATTACACATGATACAGAAAATAATCAGTGGACCAACAACACAAATGGATGCACATATCCAAAAAGTTGTATAGATACCAGCAGCTTCATTTAAAAAACATTTGTGAATCAAAAAAAAAAATTATTTATAAGAAAAAAGTTCAACGTTCAACCAGAGTTAAATTTTTAACCAAAATGTTGATTTTTCAACTAAAAAGATTAATTTTATACAAATAAATCTGCCCGCTGCGCGTGCACATTGTCATCGCTCACAAATTAAGGCGCACTTAGGGTGCGCGTCTTTCCGATCTTACGCTTCGCGCTCAAATATTTATTTTTTGTACTGGGAATGCTTGAATGAAACTTGTTTAAAAACATCTCTTTTAGATCCCAGTATATATATGTGCATTTTCATATTTTGAATTTTCTACGTAATTAAGTATAGTTTAAGATGTTTAAGACTAAATTGCTCAAAGCTCTATAGGCTTTGAGGTACATTGAAAAAAATTGAGTCCTAGCAAAAAATGGTTTAAACAAAAATTGTAAATATTTTGAAAGGGCTTTAATTTTTCTTACATACTTTTTTCACGTATCCGTCTTCGTTTGGCGTAAAAACGGAATATTAGATTTTTGGATAGCATTTTTTATGGATAAAACTATAACCGTTGGTCAAGGATTACTGGTTAACGAAATTGTTCTTTCTTCAAGGACCCAGAAGAAGTGTGCCAAAGCTTGATTTGATCCGTTTATTTTTTCGAGATTTATTGTGTTTACGGACAGACGGATAGACATACGCTATCGTCAAAACTCGATTTTCGTTTTCAGGGGGTCTTAAAACGTGGAGATCCGTTAAGAAACTGTGTTGTTGATTTTCGCACACTTCCAATATTTTTTCAATCATAAATGATGAGAATGTAAAAATAAAAAGTTCTGGAGCCTGTGACAGCGTGCCCAGAATAAATCAAAAAAAAAAAAAAGAAGTCTAGAGTCTAAAAAAGCGTAGGGTAGACCGGGGCGGCGTTAACTATCAGGGCAAAGATGTCTTCGCAAAGAACATCATTATTCCTCAACGATTTTTATTGATCTTTGCATTTAATAAATCTATTTTATCAGATAAGTGGTCTATAAGCAGAAACCTTGAAAATTTAAATTGCAAAAGCAAAATAATGTAAAAAAACAGTTTTAGCATCATAAGAATAGAAGTTTCGCTTGCCAAAGTTTAACTTTTTCAACATTATTTGAAATACTTACCTTAATTGAAGTCTAAAATATATTAAATTTACAAAATAATTAAGGCGTTTTCAACGGGGCAATGACAAACAGCAAAATATTGACAAATGCTTGGATGGTAATTCTACTATAAATTTAGTCAATAATGCGACCGGCAATGTAGATACACTACTTATCTGGGCTGCATTCAAGAAGTTTTTGCAATTAAATTATTAATGACTGTCGCTTTTTACCAATATTTTGAAAGTTGTTGAATTTTAATCAATCATGAAACAAACAACTTTCTGCGCACGGACTTTTCACAAAAATTTCCGCCATCTGAGATGGGCAGGAGAACTAATGTTGCATTCTTTAATGCCTCTTAGTTCCCGCACCTCAGGGGCGGTCAACGCAATGGGAAGTAGACGGCCGCGTACTATTATGATTATATTTAGTTCACAGACCAATTGTACGCGCGCTGCTATTTTCAGCGGGTGTACGAGGCAAGGAGAGGTTGACTTTTGAAATTTGCGACATAACCCAACATAACCTGAAAATCATATTTTTCAGCGAAATACAGCGAGTTATTTGTGCATTTTTGTTTGTGAAAATTGTTTGTTAAAAAGTGAAGTAAGAAAATGGATACTATAAAAAGATATCGGTGTGCTGTGCGAGCATGGAAAAATAAGGACTTGTCAACATTGGATTGGATTTTACTTTTCGATGGCATTCGTTCGGAAAGGGAAGAAAAAGAGGTCTTGAAGAAGTTAAAGAGGTATTGCGGCGTCAATGAATGCTCTCATTTTGTCAGTTGTAAAACGAAATAGTATACGAAGAATATTTCAACATTTAAGGATGCAAACAACATTTTATTACCTAGACATGTAGTTGCTTCGTTAATTTAAAAATTGTACATATTTCTAAATTTGCAATAAACCTCGTATTTCGTATTAATTTTCGAGAAATTTCAAATAATGATTTTGCTCACCACATAATTCAAAAAAATGTTTCTATGAAATCCCATGAATATTTTAAAGTGAAAATAAAAATATTTGATCGAGTCTGTTTTGAAATTAGTCGATCTTTATGTTTAATTCAAAATACAAACCATTTTTATAAGTGTTTTATGCTTCGCATGTTACTCAAAATTTAATTCTTATTCACAGTAAAATTATATGCAATCATAATAAAATTGCTTGTGTTTAAAGAAAGGTGTTTGCAACTTAAATTAATCAAATCCATAAATTAACTATTTTCTAAAAAGGCCTGATCGATTATTTTTATTTTCATATAATAATCAAATAATCAAATCGACTTTTCTTAAAAAAGGGCCTCACCGATTATTTTTATTTTTATCTTCAAATGTTTGCGGGATGTCAGAGAACCACAATCACTAAAGAAAATCAATTGAAAAAAATGTACAATATTTACTATATCTTCGTTTGGAAATTTTCGTATTGACAAGTAATAAAAATGCTAAAATTAACTTTTGCCAAAAAGGGCTTCATCGGTTATTTTTATTCTTAATTGAAAAAAATTGCGAAATGTTAGAGAACCATAAGTAATAAGCAAATCCCATTAGCTTTCAATTTTAATTTAGACTTGGTTCAGCTGCACAGTGATTCACGTACATGAAAATAAATTTCGTACTTATACTTATAGAAAAACTTGTTTGCAGTTGAAACTGTGGGTTTAGGCTTTTTAAAACACATAGAACGATCCAAAATGATGTTTGTCGTTGACATTCAAGGATTTTAACTTTCTGCTCGTCATACTAGTAAAAATTGCTTGAAGACTATAGTACTTCTGAATAAAGAGATTGAACTCTATAAGCCCAAATTGCTGCAAATGCCGGCTATGGTTCTTATTTTTAAAATGGACACTGCAGGTACTAATGATATATTCTAAAGTATCCTGCACAAGTTGGAACGACTAGATAATTTCCTTTCGTTCAAAACTGTCTATTTAAACTTTTTCTTTATTTCGAATAAGTCTCTCTAGTCCTAATACTTCTCATTGGAAATTTTCTATCTCACTCGAGGAGATCTTCAAAGTACACGACTCTAAGAATTCACGCACAAGACTTCGAGCGGTTTAAATCTCTGGTCATTTCCCCTCTGCTCTTAGAGAATTTGAGAGAGATAAATACTAGTCGATTTCACACGGGTACTCGAACTAAGTAAATTTTGCCACTATCTAGTTTACTTCAAAGACTCAGTGAAGTTTCTGAGGGTCGCTCCCAAAATCTCGTGCCTCGGAGGAAAAAGCCTGTGTGTTTTCCGTGCTTGTATTAAAAGCAAGAGAAACTTGGTGTCAAGCGACACTCGGTTTCAGGAGCAAAAGACTCCTTGGCCTGTATTCAGAGTGACTCCAGATCTTTCTCGCTCGCCAGCGAGCCCCCCAATACACTTTCGGTGCTTCAGCATCTACTTTTTAAGATCTACCACACCCTACTTCTCATCATTTTGCGTGGGTGGGATCTTCGCGTCTGCGCTCTTTCTAACGCCTGATGCTGAGGCCCGAACTCGATCTCGTAAAGACGGTTGCACGATATAGGGGCAGTGCACATATACCTTACAGCAGCCTTGACTTTAAAAGATTCAATAATTTAGTTTTCAATAATAAATTGTCAAATCTTAATTGCCTTAAATTTAAAATTATTTTAATTTAAAAGCTTGCTATTTTTAATTTCCAAAACTCAAATTTCAAATGATTTAATTTTTGACGTTTAGACATTGTCCTATTTTTGAAATTTTAATCTGAAATTAATAAATTTCGTGATTCTTCAATTCAAAATAAATTTTTTAAATTTTTAGCGCTTTGACTTAGAAATTAGACAATTCAATTCCTTTTTCTAATTAAATTGTCCAAAATCGTTCAATATATTTTTTTTAATTCAGACGCTTTTAATTCGAAATTTTTATTTATTATTTGAGAAATAAAAGGAAGTCATGTAACAAAGATGCTTTAAATTTTAAATCTTACTTGACTTGTCATAAGAATCTGAATCTTAGTGTCTAACATTTATCTCGACACCTTAATCTATACTCTACAGTTAACGTTTGTGGTAACTTGCGCAAGATTTGCTACCGAGAATTTAAATATTTTAAATCGAAAAAGAAAAACCGTTATTTGAGAATACATGTACATTTATAAAAAATCCGTTACTATATACCACAGATATATAGAATATCATACAATCATAATGTAAAGACTAGGAGTGCACGAACAGTTTATTGATAAAAAAATACAATGCTAATTAACACATTTTGCACATTTTCATTTACGTATTATCATATGAGAGAATCAGTGCAAAATTATGAAAATATGATTCAAAAGACATTCAAAAATGTTACTTTTTCGTCTTTTGTCTCTTATTCTTAAAATTTTGCATTAAGTCTTTCATTTTCCTTAAATTATAAAATTGATGAAACATATAAAAAGAACTGGATATACATATATGTGCACTAGCGCGTGCACATACGATCTAGTTCCCAGACCAATTGTACGAGGCGCTAGTTCTGGGTATTCATTGCCACCTACTTCCCATTGCGTTGACTGCCTCTGCCGCACCTAGCTTATTTTTTTTACATTTCTTCCTACAGAGTTGACCGAGCCTGCCCAGAAGACAAGAGATCAGACAAGGTTCCACTCGCTTTGCATCTCACATGCCTTCTTATATCCTCTCTAGTTATGGTTCATTGCGGGAGAGAGGATCCCCCGCTATCTGGTGGCCACTTTTTGGAACTAATCTTATTGACCATCTCTTTGTAGACGGCTACGTCCGTGTCGGTTTTTTCCCGCGCACTCGGCTAGCCTAACCTCAGGCGTTGATGAGAGTGACAGTTTCAAAAGATTAATTTTTACTAGTTGCATTTTCATCCAAACAGATCGAGTTTTTTGCAAAACAGAGCAATTTTCAAATAAAAAAAAAAACAAATTTTCACCAAAATAGTTAAATTCTCAACCATTAAATATTTTACAGTCAAGAGAAAAAAAATTTTGCCCAAATTATAATAGAAAGGGAAAAACAATTATTTAATAAGAAATACAGATGTTAAATTATTTAATTTTTAAGCTTTTTTTCCTCAAGGCTATATAAATATTATTTTTATTTTTAAGATTTTTTAAGATTTCCGATACGTAGAAAAAGTGTAATTTTTTTATTTCACAGTATCTTAACTAATTTTATGACAAATTTTAGTCTGTTAAAATGGAGTATAGTGTATAAGTAAGTGAGTAGTATATTCCTAAAATTCTGAAAAATATTTTGAAATCAAAATAAATCCCCTAGATATTCCAGATTCTTTTAGATGTTTTAAGAAATATTCTGAAATGTTTTAAAACCTTTTTTAAATTATTTTAAAATTTTTTTAAAAATAATGTGATAAAAATATTTCCAGAAATGTTAAAAAAAGATTTTTTTATTAAAGTCTTTAAAATTTTTCGAAAAGCGTCAACATTTTTTTTTAATCTGCAGAATTAAAAAAATTGCCTTTAGATCTTCTACATACTTTTTTGAAAATTTTAAGAAATCTGTAAAAGTTTTAAATATTTTCAATGCTTCAAAACTTTTTAAAATCCTAAATTACAAATATCTTTTTAATTAACTAATTATTCCAAAAATTTAAAAAAAAATTCAAAATTGAAAGAATTTCCTTTTCATATTCTTTTCGACATTTTTTGAAATCTTATGAATGTTTTGATATCTTTTTTAAATTTCTTTAATAATAATTTAAAGAAACATATGATTAGGAATTTTTCACAGAAATCTTAAGAAAAGTTTGTTTATTCTCGAAGCTTTTTAAACTTTTTTAAAGCTTCGAAATATTTTATATTTTCTCTTAAAAATTGACATTTTGTTCAAATATTTCAAAATCCTTAACATTTTTAATTATTTCACTAAGCTTTTCAAAAATTTCACACCTTTTAAATATCTTTTAAAATTATTTGAAGCTTACAATTTCTTTTTCAATCCTGAAAAATTGAATGAATTGCCTCAAAATCTTTTAGATTCTGTATGGAAAATTTTAGAAATAAGTTTCAAATGAATAAATAATGATAAAAGTATTTGCAAAACTTTTAAATATCTCCTACACATACTTGAATTTTTTTATCAAATTTTTGTAATGCTGTACAATTATAAAATTTTCCAATTCTTTTTTGAAATTTCAGAAAATCGTTTGATATATTTTGAAGTCTTTTTAAATTTTCTCATGAAATTTATTTTTAAAATACAAAAATCAATCAAAATTTTCGTAGGAATATTAAGAAAAATGGTTCAATCTTCATTTCTTCAAATTATAGTTTATGTATAATTACATTATTGTAATATTTATATTATATTATGGTGATGTTAATATATATATTTTTATTATATAATTATTAATTTGGATTGTATTTTTTAATTATTCAAGTAAACAAGCCTTTCAAAGTTCACAAAAAGCTTCTTTTTTCAAAATATTTTAAAATCTACAGCTTGCTTACAATTTTTAAAGTCTTCTTGAAATTAAAAGTATATATTAATCTTTTTAAAACCGATGTATTTGCTAAGTATTTTTAAAAATAATTTATTGATAATAATTTATTTAATATCCTGCAAAATTAAAAAAAATGGTTCCAAATCCTCTAGATTCTTTTTTGACACATTTTAGAATCTTTCAAACTTGAAACTAATCTTTAAAATAAAACCTATGTCATATGAAATTTTCTCAGAAATCTTATTTTTAATGCCCACAATATTTTTTCCATAAATATATTTTTTTATCCATTAAACAGTGTGGCAGCAAAACATCCGAAAAATAATTATGTCCTAACATTAAAAAAAATTTACAACTAAAATTTTATCATGAGATAAGATCACTGATTTGTAAAAAATGATTTACTCAAATTATTAATGCAGCGAATTCTTAATCTTTATAATAGACAAGAATATGTCCGATATTTCAGAGATATTTAGTAACATCACTGTTCTTCAGACAGGATGATGAAATAAATAAAAATATAAAGTAAAATAATTTAAAATCTGAAGTATAGGATCATTTTCTTTATATCATTGAAACCTTTACATCAGATTTATTTTTCAAAGTTTCATTATTATTTTTATAAATTATAAAATATTTAAAGAAAACATATGTTTGAAGAATGAGTGGATGTTTTATTGGAAGGTGCGAAAGTACAATCTTCTAAAATCTTGATTTTAGTGCATTTTTCACACGTGTCATACTTAACTCTTATAACAGAAAATTCAGCTAATTTTTATCTACTGTGTTCACAAATTCACCTGGGGCACCCGCTTTTTATTCCCACGCATTATTTCCAGAACTTCCTCTAAACTTTTTCCCTTAGTTTCCGGAGTAGTATAGAAAACAATCAGTGGACCCACAATGCAAATGGCTGCAAATATCCAAAAGGATGTATAAATACCAGCAGCTTCATTTACAAATGGAAGCATAAGTCTTGCCATAAAAGCAAATATTGCTTTAATAATCGATAATATCATCACAGCTGCATCTTTGACTTTGACAGAGAAAAGCTCGCCTGTATATATATAAGGAATATTAGTTATTCCCATATTACACACAATCATGTAAAGAACCATACTTAATAAAGGAATCCACGTAACGGTTGAAACATCCGTTCCGATATACATTTTTAAAAAGAAAAACAATCCTGCTATTCCTAACATGATTGCAGACATTAGTCCAGAAAATAAATAAGCAGGCCTTCTTCCCCAAAGATCAACTAATTTAGAAGATGGATATCCTACGATTATCTGTACTCCTGTCATTATCATTGCCTGATATGCTGGTCCTAAAGATGATCCGCTATTGATAAAAATTTGTTGAGCATAGGCTTGTATGACAGCAAATCCACTGAACGCATATATGAAGATAGTAGATAACTTAATAATAAACGCCCTTCGACTGCCTTTATCACAAAATAGTTCTTTTATGCTATTATTCTTGGATTGTTTACTTTCCTCAATATTCTTCCTTATCCGTTCAATGTCAGCCATAACCAACTCAGGTCTTTTCACTTTTGACAATGCCATTAGTGTTTTTATTGTTTCTTCATCTCTTCCTTTTAATAAATAAAAATATGGACTTTCTAGCAAACATGAAAATGCTGCAAGTGCAATAAGAGGTAATGAAATCATAACTAAATTCATGGTCTTGTAAGGCAGAAAAGCTCCAGCAGCATTAATAAGAAAAGCACCAAAATTGACGCATAGTTTGCTTAGAGAGAGAAACGTTCCTCTCCAACTTTTTTCAGTAACTTCCCCTATGTAGATGTTAAGAGTAGTGTAAGTGCCACCGTAGCCTGCCCCAGCAACAACTCTTGATAAGAAAAGAAAGGTGTAACTCGAAGCAAAATTTAGTAAAATCCAGGCTATCAGTTGTGTTATACAGAAAAATAAAATTGAGTATTTTCGACCAATACGATTTATGATTAGAGGAGATATCAGGAACCCAATTATCGCAGACATACTGCAAATTGAGGCTAGCCAAGCTCCTTGATCAGCTGTTACAGGAATTTCTGATTTAGCACTTGTCAAATACGATAAAGCTGGTGATGACCATGCTCCTTGAACTCCACTGTCAATCATGAGCATGTAGCCTAAAACAATAAATTTTAGTCAGATTAATTAGTTTGCATTTTTTGGGTAAAAAAATAGTTACATTTTTAACATTCTTTTAGCAATGAAATCATTTTAGCACTGTCTGAAGGACATAATGTTGCAGTCGCTTTCTCTGATATCAAGGAAAAAATCATTAGTACTTTGGAATCCTCGATATGTACCTTTCCACCCGGAAAAGCGAATAAACTACGACGCAGGACGGCCAAAATCTTACGCCAAGCCCAAACTTCCGCCTCAAACATAAAAAGACAAGAAAAAATAGAGATCTAAGTATTCAATCAGAATAAAGGCATTATGATATTACCTGCAAACAAAGAAAACATAAAAGTAATAATGACTAAAGAAGACTATAACAATAAAATCATTGACCTTCTAACTGCCTATTCATATAAAAAATTAAAGATGACCCCACAAAAATCATAGTCAGAAAAACAAAAAACCCTTCTGAAGAACTCTAAACTTGACAGCAAAATATTATCTGAAGAAATACCTGCTAATCCCACGTCTCCAAAACTTTACGGACTCCCAAAAATCCACAAAAACAACATTTTGGTCAGACCGATCGATAGCGCAATAAACTCACCAACTCACAATCTAGCACGCTTCCCCACCAAAGAACTGGATCCTTTCACAGAAAACTCTATCACAAATGTCCGAAACTCTTTTGACTTTATCAAAAAGATACAACAGATTCACATTTAACCCCAAGACATCCTAGTGAGTTTTGATGTAGTATCTCTCTTTACGAAAATACAAATCTCTGATACAATTGATATTATTAAATTCTTTGCAAACTTTACCTCTGAGCTCATACCTTTTATATAACTGCCTTAATAATACTTATTTCTCTTTTAATTGCCAATTCTACAAACAAAGCTCAGGAGCAGCAATGGAACCTCCAATCTCACCTGTAGCAGCCAAAATCTTTATGGAAAATTTAAAAAAGATAACTTACAACAGGAATTACACAACGCTAAACAAATCCGAACACAGGACGATTAAACAAACAAACGAGGTTATGAAGCAAAAAGAAAATACACTCAAGAAAAAAGGTCAATGATCCGAAAGTATATAAAATCCCTTGCTCTTGTGGCAAAGTCTATATTGGAGAAACCGGGAGAGCGGTGAGCCAACGTGTGAAGAAACATCAGAGTAAAGTCAGGGTAAAACAGTTAACGTAATCAGCACTAGATGCGCATCATATTGAAACAGGATATAGCATTTTATTTGAAAAAACAACCGTCATCGCAATAACATACAATATCTTCTTCAAGAAAACATACAGAATTAATCGAATTCCTGAAACACACTAATAACATCAACAGGAACAATGGATATAATACCGATTCGATTTGGCTTTCCGTTTTCCGGGTTTCTCGAGAAAGTCTCGAATGGTCAATTAGGTTTAACCAGCCTCCATGGTGGGGCGCTCTGGCTAATCAAAGGCATAGTAGAGAGTATATATAAGATCAACATTACCTGAAACTTTAGTTTCAGGTTATATAGGAACAACAAGTGTATCAAGGTGAAGTAAATTCAATGTGCCCAAAGACAGACCGCGGAAAGAATGGTTAAAATCTTAAAATAAGACCCTAATTCGAAGAGACATTAGAAGCCATAGAAACACAAGACCTTGCATGAGAAAATGCATGGACGTGAAGAAAGCGAGAGAGGTGTGCCAAGACAGGAAGGTGTGGCGACAAACAGTTTATCAGAAATGCATAAAGAAGTGTGCTAATAGAATGAATCACGCCTGAAACAAAAGACCTCGGATTCTAATAGGCCCAAGCGGGGAGCTTTGCATGATGAATTTGTGAAGCTCTTCACTTGAGGTGATTGCTAGAGAGATTAATTAGTACCTGGATCGGAACCGTGTTGCTAGATCAATTTATAAAATCTACAAAATCTACAAAATTTACAAAATCTGTACAATATATACTTCGCCCCCCCCTCCCGCCCCAAGTACTCCCTTCCTTGATGAGTGAGTCACGTCTAACTCGAAAAGGAAATGGCTTTATAGTATAATAATGAAATAATAATAATATATATAAGAACACTATAACCTGAAACTTTAGTTTCAGGTTAGGCCTAAAGAAGTAAACTGCAATTTTAATGAAACTTCGGCAAGATTCGTAGTTTTGTACACAATTGAAATTTGGAGCACTTTTTTCATTATGATGAATCAGCGTAAAAGCATTGTTTCTATTAATGTCAAACAATGTACAAAAAAATATAAAAAAGATCTTAGTAATTAATTGTTATTATTTGTATTTTTATGTGAAAATAGTTCTTGTTTTTCATGCTAATTTGTAAAAAAGTTTCCCATCAGGGATTGTAAAAAAAGATGAAGTCGATTATTGTTCAAAACTAATTTTTGTACAATTTTTAATAACAAGCAAAAACTACCAAAGTAGAGTTGTTATTTTTGCACACTTTTTTACATTTTTATTGTTAAGGGTCGTTTAAATAACAAAATTAATTATAATTCAGTAGAATGATTTTTTTCACAAAAGAAAATTTGACGCATTTGATTATGAGTTAAAAAGAAAAAGAATAGGACAGGGTCTTACATTTTCTGAAAATTGTATTTTACGCAACACTCTAGTAAGTATTTGTCATCACTAAATATTTGTAAAAAATTTTTTCATTTTTTTATAAGAATAATATCATAACTACAGAAATATTATATAAATTTAGTATTTGCGTTTCTATCTTCCCGCGCACTTTGTAATATCCGTTTGTACTTAGGTGCAAAATTATATATAGTTTACACATAGTGGAAAAGATTAGGTATAATAATTATGTATAATATTTCCCATTATGCATAACTTTTGCGCCTGAGTATCTCTAAAATAGTTTAGTATGAATTTATTTCATAAATCTATAAAATTTACTTAGAGAGGAAGAGAACTATGAGCTATACGTTACTGAGCGACTCTCGCGAACAGGCTGTGGCCACTCAATGCCTTCTAAATGAAGGATCATAGATGCCATCTAGCGTATACTCGGATCCCTAAGATAAGATAATCGATGACGTCACATCA
>JAUELO010000023.1:1006105-1022128 GCA_032357855.1 Amphibolips quercusostensackenii
AGAGGGAGATCTGGACCTGGCACAAAGATTTGTCTCCGCAGGAGGAGACTTGACAAGAAAAAGATGTCTTTCAGGAGAATTAGAAGGTCCAGAACGAGGAACTTGAGGGATGCGGTGACTGTTAGGTGAGGACTCGAACTCTGAACTACACTCGGCAACAAAAAAAAGTTTTTTTTCCTTAATTATGAAATTGTATGTTAGAAATGACTATGTGCGATTTTTAAATAAAAATTTAGAGGTTGATTGTAGATAAGTTCTTGTTGGCGCATAACAGAATCTCATTTTTCTGATTCATTGCATACGATATTAAAGGAGAGAATACGTGTAAAGAAACTTTTTTCTACAATTGGTGATTCTATTATGAAAATACATAACCAATAAAAATGTTTAAAATGTGATTATATAGTCCGAAATGTTTTTAGATGAATTGAAACTAGCAGTGTTTTCGGGATGGGATATTGTCGTCTTTTTCAAGCATATATTACATAGTTACTGATTTTTATATTCCAACTAATTTTTGAAATCATTACTGAATAAATTAAATAAACATACAAAAGTTATATATTTAAAATAATATATTTTAATAGTCTGGAGAATTTTTTTTTAAGGGGTATGCCTTCTTGGATTAATTTTTTAGGAAAAACTGGAAACTGCGCATTTTTGCGACACTTAAGGTAAAAAATAACGTTCAAAGCAATATGAAAATTAATATTCTTTTGATACGCAACTAAAATGATACCAGAATCAAGCTGGTCTAGATAAGAAGTCAAAATATTGCTAAAGCAAAATCCTTTCGAACAAAAGTTATTCTGTTTTTTTTTTTACTTTGCAGAGATATATGATTATACTTACCAAGAGAATTAAGGGTCACCACTGATGATATGACAAAAGTATACAAAATCCTTATCTTCTCTAATTATAAGGAAAACTTGTCAATGGGATAACAAAGGAATTAATAACCACTGTAACTAAAAAATATTCTGTTGCTTTCTTAGATAATATAATACAACCTATAGTCGTTAACCAAAGTATGATAAGCAGCGAGCTTGTCTTTCTAAGATATTTACACTTAATTGAAGTCAGCTTGAGAAAAAATGTTTATTACTTGAATTCATTAAAGCTGATTTTACAATTATGATTTCTTTCACGTTTTAGCAAAATTCGATACTCACATAGAATATTTATATAATATCTGCTATAGCGATCTGATTAAAACTTTGATGTGAAATATAAAGAATGCAATCGTATGTTTTGATTTAGAAATAACTGACAGTGCGCAAGGCGGCGATTGTAAACTTATAGTTATATGTTTTAATTGAAAGAAGATCGGCTACGCATAAGAAAATGTAATTATATATTTTTTTTTTCGAAAAAATACTTAAAAAGTGATTGTAGATAATATTCCGTACACGTAATTTTATTTTCCTTATTGGTTTTGAATGGTATTTAGAAAATTATTACGTTAATATAATGTGGGTAAAAATGCAGCTCTAGATATTGAACTTATTGTAAATTTTTAATTGTTATTTTTTATTTCATTATAAAAACGTGTATTCATTAAACAGTTTTATAAAACACGATAAGTATAAAAGCATAATTCAAATTTAATTGTATAAATAATGATTTAAGTATATCTTAAAAAATTGTACTTATAATTATTGACATATCATATAATAATATTTACCAATAGAATAGAGAATGAACGTTCAAAAAATGTCGAGTGTATAAAAACTTCTCATCTTTCCTAATAACAAAGAAAAACTTATGCATTGATCAATTCCGAATTTTATTAACACTGTAACTAAAGAATATTTCGTTGCTTTCCCAGATTAAATAATACAACATATAGTCGCTATCTAAAAGATCATTATAAGTGTCATAACACTATATTTGATTCAAAAAGATAATTTTTTACTTGACTTTGATTTTAAATTCAAGATGGACTCACAATTAGCCCACAATTTGCCTTAAAGGCGCCAGATAATTTTTGAGGTAAAACTGCTAAGCCGTTTTTAGTTCTAAGCAGATTTTACCAGGAATGGATTTTCTAAAAGCTCCGATAGAGTAGGCGAGGTAAGGAGCAACGCAAAAAGAGTGGATAGGTGAAGACACACAAAGAAACACTTAGATTCTATTCCATGACAATAACTAGTATAATTGGTTATCTACTTTGATATCAACTAAAGCAGTTGGCATTCGCCCCACTTTTCTAAACGACTGACGAGTAGCGCCGATATTGCTATATAATATTAATGAATTTTGAAGAATGAGCTACTACTTCACAATTGTCAATTTCCGAACTGTTTTTAAACTAGAAATTTTGCTCGAGCGGGGGTCAATGTTTGCCTATAAAATTAATTTTAATTTCTTGAGTTACACTGACTTAAAAATTTTTGATAATAGTCTGACCTTGATTGAGGTCAGCAATCATTCAATTTCAGCGGCGAGAACCTACCAATTTGGCTTACTAGGTTAAACGCGAAAAGTAAATATGTTTACAGATTTTGAGAGCAGAAAGGCTGGAAGTATACACCTATCACCTCACATGAGGCAAGTCTCTCTGCGGCAAGTCACACCTGCGATATTTCACATTCGCAGTGTTTTACACCTGCGGCATGTCACATCTGCGTAACGTCACAACTGTAGCATGTCACATCTGCGGCATTTCTATCTAGCGGCTTCTTTCACACACCTCTGTGACTGATTGTAAAAATATTGTAAGTTAAATTCGCTACAATTTTCCAGTGTACCGTAGGGGGAGGTTAGGGATAGGTAATGCTCGGTGAAAATCGATTCTCGATTCTACGGTTCCAACTATATGCGTCGATTCCGGGGAATCGAAGAATCGAAAGTGGGAATCGATTCTTTGATTCCGATTCCAATATCCCACTACTCCTGAAAAAATCTCGCGTTTATTTAAAATTTTAACTTGTACACGGACAGTATTTTGAGGTTTGTTGCGGACATTTGAAACATTAAAATAAATACAAATTTCAATTGAGTTTAAAATGTTTTGTTAGAAAATTCATAACCTTTTTTTAATTTTTTGTACACTCAGATAGTAAATTTAAAATTTATGTTCTGTTAGCTCTGTGATCGGAATCGAACACGATTCCGACGAAGAATCGATTTCTGGAATCGTTTTCCCGGGGTCAAGAATCGATTCCGAAGATTCGAAGAATCGGCACCAAGAATCGATTCTTATAAGGAATCGGAATAGACTTGGCTATCCCTACATCAATCGGTGCTAAACACTTTGATCAAAACCACGTTCTCGTTTGACTTAGCGATTCCGAGAAGCTATAGAGCTTTGTAGTATTTTGTTTCACAATGCGGATAGTCCGAGAACGAGAGGCATATGTGCTAGCAAAAATAGGAGGAACTGTGCTCACGCGCGATATACTCTACGGGCATTAAAAGAAAAGAATGAATTTTTTTACTCTGTATAAATATGTTGTACACTTTTAAGACCCTTGTAGTGACCTGTCACGGTTAGGTAAATTTGAGCCGTGCCAAAGGATTATTTTCCTATTATTCTTTCACAACCCATTTTCATATAGGAACTCAGGAATGCTAGCAGAGTCGTTCTAATTTGATTCTATCTAGTGTGACTCGAACGATGTTTGCGAAGGAATTTGAAAATTTATTAGTAACGTGTTTTAATGATACCGCGCAATTGTTTATCAAATTTTCAACCCGTTATCATTTGGGAAATCATTTAATGACATTGTGGAAAATTTAAATACAACCAAATTACGAATCGGAATTTAGTAGTCTCAATAGGTAAAATCATATAGATCTTAGGAATTGGAAAAATTCCTAGCACAGATATATCAATTTTCGTAATCAAGAGATCAAGGGAATTAAAAGGGAGAAAATTTTTCAAGGTGGTAACCACCGTTTAATAGCCTGGAAGGCTAGGAAATTAAATCAGTAAAATTTCAAACCGTTAGGAAAATAAGACAAAGTTTCGTTAAGCAAATATTGCGCCACGATTTGCACGAGAATGCGTCTTATTTGTAAATTTTTTACGCTAATTGAGTCACAGTTTTTTCTGGAGGACTGAGAAAATAAATAGATATAAATCACGCGCGTACGCGATTTAAGAGTCGCTAATGAGAGTAAATTCAATATTAGTCGAATCCCACAAAATTGGAGGAAATCAATCACTGATGCTAAATTAAAATAATTCTGTAAAAACGTTAAAGTCATATGGTACTCGATATATAAAAGTCTTAAATTAGAAATATTGCACAGATTCCGCATGATTTGATTCTCGCTTCTCTAAACCCTATTTTTCCTGAAAATTGTTACAAAATTAAATTGTTAATTAGTATGAAATGAAGACTTTTAAGATTAGAGCAATTTTGCACAGTGGATCTAGGGTAACTTACATTTCTAAAGAATTTTTGATCGAAAATTATTTAGGAATTCACGATTTGAAATACGAGAAAAGTAAAGTTCAATTTGTTGTTAATTGGAAACCTCAATTGGGGAATGAAGTTTCTTTTTATATATTGGTGGCTAACAAATTAGTTCGTTTCAGCTTTATCGTCCTTCCAGGATTGGTACTGTCGTGCATACTCGGGACCAATTTCCTGACTAGGACACAGTAAATCGTCGTAGAGTTTAAATTCTCGTGAATAAATTTTCCGAGGGAATGGGCTAACACAGCCTCATTTAGAGAAAAAATATTAATTAAATTTAAATAAACAGATTGTTTTTACATCCAGTCGTCCTAAGGAAAATTAAACTAAATAAAGTTAAACTCAAAATAACCGTAATGTTACATCTTCAATCCCTAAACGATGAATTTAGGAAAATTTATTGTATCTAAAAATTCCGAATGGAAGTTCACATAAAAGTTTTGGGAATACATTACATTTTCTGCCAGTGAATATTTTATGTAGATAAAAGTTAGTATAAATAAATACAAATATTTTTTAGGACTTACCTGGAAAGACAGTAATAAATTGTCTAAAAATCGACTCTCTGCTTTGGAGTTCTCCAGGTATATTTTTTTTTGTATTGACGTCTAGAGACTTTAAAGATAAATCACTTTTCTTACAACATAATAAACTTCGTATGTTCATATTTTTGGTCGCTTTTTACTGTGATTGATTGCAATAGTCAACTGGTATAGTCAAACTCAAATCTTTAATGTTTTCTCAAAGTGTGCGTACTTGCTAATGAAAAAGGTGTTAATAATTTTCATGTGTCGAATGTCGAAAGTACAAAAATGGTTTAAAGGTAAGTAGTCGTGAAATAAAATATACGTTTTTCCTATCAGTAATATTATCAATGAAGATCCGGTTTTTTATATAAGTATTTCTTCGAGTTTTTGTTAGTTTCTGTGAAGCAAGCATTGCTACGATATAGCAAAGTCCATAAGTGGGAAAAAAATTAACCGATTCCGTACAACAGGATATTTACGGAAATATTACATTTATGGGATATCCATACGATATAGGATGTTATTGTTTTATCACATCTAGTCGACCCTTTTCATTGTTATGTCATACATATTAAACATGATGAGAAATTCTAATGAAAATTATACGTATGTATAAAATAAAACTAAAATATTATCTCTCTACAAACTACAACACAAATTGACTGATAATAATTTCTTAAATGCAAAATAGGTAAATGTAAAAAAGTTCTGATCAAACTACATAATCAACTTTTCTATAATTCAATATGCTGAGAATTCTCTACGTTTGGTTTTCTTTTCCTATTTAATATTTCTAGGATCTTTTCTAGATTTGCATACTTAGTTTTTTTGAGTAATGCAGAAAGTAATCAGTGGACCAACAACGAAAATAGATGCAAATACCCAAAAAGTTGTATAAATACTAGCAGCTTCATTTAAAAATGGAAACATCAGTTTTGTTTCAAATCCGGGTGTCGAAGACGTAATCACAGAGAATATCGCAGAGACACCTTTCACTTAGGCAGAGAAAAGCTCCCCTGAATATATGTGTGGTACAGTAGTTAGTCCCATATTGCACACAATCATATATGAAACCATGCTAACTAAAGGAATCCACGTAACAGATGAAACATAAGTTCCAACGAAAAATTTAAAAAAGAGAAACAATCCTATTATTCCTAACATTATCGCAGACATTATTACTGAAAATAAATAAACAGACTTTCTTCCCCAATGATCGACTAATTGAGGAGATGAAAATTCTGCGATTATATGTACTCCTGTCATTAGCATAGTCTCATATGCTGGTCGTAAAGATGAACCACTGTAGCTAAAAATGTGTTGACCATAGGCTTGAATAGCTAAAAATCCAGAAAAGGAATATGTAAATTTTATAAGAAACTTGATAACTGACGCTCTTCGACTACCTCTATCAATAAATAATTCTTTAATGCTATTATTTTTGGAGTTTTTACACTCCTTGATATCCTTCTTCATTCTTTTAGTATTAGCCATAATCATCTCATGTCTCTTTACTCTGGATGATTTCATTAGTGTTTTTATTGCTTCTTCGCATAGTTTGTCAAGAGAGAGGAACATTGCTCTCAGATTTTTCGCAGTAATTTAACCTATGTAGATGGTGAGGATACCATAGGTACCACCATAACCTGTCCCCACAAGAATTCTCGAGAAGCAAAGGAAGGTATAGCTAGAAGAGAAATTTAGGAAAATCCAGGATATCGTTTGTGCTAGGCCGAAAACTAAAATTAGGTATTTCCGACAAATGCGATTTATAATTAGAGGATATATCAGTAAACTAATTATTGAAGATGTAATGCAAATTGAGGCTTACCAAATTAAGCAGCTTTTACAGGAATTTCTGATTTGGCACTTATCCAATACCATAAATCTGGTGGTGACCATGTTGTTTGGACTTCAGCATCAATCATGAGCATGTAGCCTGGAACAATAAACTTTAACCAGAATAATTGATTTGGATTCTTTGAATGAAAAACACATACTTTTAAAAATAGAAATGTATAGGAAGACCAAAGCAGATAAAAAATTTATAGAAAAGGATTAAACATTGTATTTCGCAAAGCTTAGAGAATATACCATATTGGGAAAAGAAGATTTATTTTCTAAGAATGTTTCAAATCTATATTTTAGTTTGTTTGCATTCTCTTTTGTTCAAATAAGGAATTACAATATAATATTATTCTTCTCAACAAATTTATATTTTTCCATCAAGACTTGAAATTCTACTTATCTATTGATGGCTAAAAATTGATTGTTTTTGGATTAGAATTCAACTATTAAATTTTTCATTGAGAAATCATCCTTCTTGATTAAAAATTTGACTATTAGGTTGAAAGTTAAATTGCTTTCTTAAAAACTTATTTCATTGGTTTCAGATTTAATTATTTTGTTAAAAAATTTGTTTGTTTCTTTGAAAATTTACCTTTTCGTAAGTAAAAATTCACTCAGCGTGGTTTATTTAGCATAGTGCGGTTTGTGAGACCGCACGACGATACTTAGAGGTTAAAATAGTTTCCTGAATTTGATTAATGTATAGTCATTGGTTGTTAATTATTTTTAGGAGCTACTAGGAAATAATCAGGTCTAATGAATCTAATTTTTTTATCTGCAGCACATTTTCTTTATCAAATTATGCAACAGCTTTGTAATGTTACCTACAGGACGATTTTTACTTCTCTGGGATTTCCAAAAACTCAATGTCCCATGGGTTTGAATGAAAAAGGCCTCCCAATTAGATAAAAGGTGAATGATAAATTATTGAATATTTTATAATTTATTAACTTTAAATTAACTTTAGGATGTTATATATATTTTTTCATCATCTAATCAGGAAGCGCCCACATATTACGTAAAACAAACGGATATATTTTCAACAAATGTATTTTTAATGAAATTGTTGAATTTTCGAACAAAGATATTGAGATTTAACCAAAAACACTCACATTTTCAACCTGAAAACTGGAATTTTCAACAAAAAAGTTCATTCTTAACCATGAAAGATGACTTTTTTTCTTGATAAAAATAAATTTTATACTGAAAACGAATTTTGAACCAATTGAGTTTAAAAACAGAAAAACGAACGTTCAATAAAATTATGGAATTCTTAACAAAAGAGATGGATTTTTATTTAAGGAAGATAGATTTCAAATCAAATAGTACAATTTTCAAATAAAACAGATATTTTTTCAACACAAAATGTAATAGACAAATTTTCAGTTTGAAAAATTAATTCTCAACAAAACATATTTTTCACTAGTTAAATTCATACAAATGAATAAATCTGTAAATAAGTTTCCCACCAAGAAGATCAATGTTCTACCAAAAGATACGAATTTTTAATACAGTACTTAAATTGTACACAAAATTGTTGAATTTTGTAGCCAACAAGACGAATTATCTACAAAAAAATTTTAATTTTTAATTTAAAAATATGATTTAAAAAAAGTCAATTTTTCATCAAATAGCTAAATTTGCATACAAATAGTTTCGTTTTTTTGACATATAGTTAAATTTTTACCTAACAGTGTGGTTTTTTAATGAGAAGTTAATTTTTAGCCAAATAGTTTCATGTTAAGTCAGTTTAGATTTTTTCAAAAATAGTTCAATTTTAAACCAAATAGTTGATTTTTTAATAAAAAAAAGATGGAATTCTAAAGAAACATGTAATAGTTAACATTTTAACAGAAAAATATTTTGAATTTTGAATAAAAAAAAAGTAGAATCTGAGGAAAAAAGACCAATTTTTAACAAAATAGTTGCATACCCAATTAAAACATTGGATTTTGTGTAAAAAATAGTTAAATTCTGGCAAAAAGACGAATTTTAAACCAAATTGTTGAATCCTCAACAAAAATAGATCAATTTCCAACCAAGGCGTTAAGTTTTCTACCAAAAAGGATGAATTTTAAATCGAGAAAACAAAAAAAAATCAATTTATAATAAAAAATTTTAATAGTTACATTTTAGGTAAAAAAAATAATTGACAACAGTGCAAAACTCATTTTCATTAAAGTATTTCAATTGTTAACCAAAGAAATGAATTTTAACTACATTTATGAATCTTTACAAAAAATAATTTTCAAGAAAAGAGTTTAACGTTCAACCAGAGTAAAATTTTTAACTAAAAGGTTGTTATTCAGCTAAAAAGATTAATTTTCCAGAAAAATTTAAATTATCAACATAATTCATAATACAAATTTTTAACCAAAAATCGAATGGCTAAATTATTTTTAGTAAGAGAAATAAATTTTCAACCGGAAAACGAAGATAATTTAAAATTTAAGATTTATCTCTTTGCAAAGAGATGAGCCTTCTACCAAAAACATTAATTTTTCACATTTTTGTTTAAATTTTAACTAAGTACTTGAATTTATTACAAAAAAATAACTTTTTAACAAAATAGTTGCATTTAAAACAAAAACGCATCAGGAGTAAAAGTAGCTAATGCTTTTTTTAAGGTTATTTCTTGATCAATTCTGTTTTCTTTTTAGGAAACAAGCCAGTGAGATCATAATTAAACCATGGTGATGAAGGACCTGCATTAAGGTAATAGGAAAAATTAAATATTTCTGACTAGAAAAGTACAGACAACCTGAAGCTCGTCAAATATGAAGTTCATTTTTTGTTATGACCATTGTCTCGGTAGCATATAAGATTCTTTTTATGTTTGGACAATTAGCACATCGTCATAAAAAGTAGTTTTTAGTTATGAACATTGAATTCCCAAGGCTCAGAGCAACTGTTTAGATCAATATCTTGAAAAATAAATTTCAGTTAGGCGAAATATTTTTACTGGGTTAGAGCCCACATTTAAGCTGATCGGCTTTTGCAAAAAGGTTTAGGTTAGAGCCATTACATTCAAAAAGGTTAAATCTCGTATCAAGGAAAAGGTCTGAAACAAAAATATTATTATGTTAGACCAAATATTTTTACCGGATTAGAGCCCAAATTTATGCTTATCACCATATGCAGACTTATGTTTAGGTTAGCACTTTTGCATTCCGACAGGTTAGATCTCGCGTTAAGAACGAGTACTGCAAATAGCGTCACGTAATATGTGAACACTCCCACTAGCGAGAAAAAGTAATATCAAATACTCTATACAAAAAAATAGAAATATATTTTTTTAAATTCTTGATCAATTATTTTAAATTTTAGATTGCAGCCAAACAATATTGCAACCATTTAACAATTTCTGTCGCTCAGTAAAAGGAAAAGGCTTTTAATGGCTGGCAACTACCTCCGATCGAAGTAAAAGTTGCTTAACAATTTTAAATATTAGATATATTTTTTAATGAAAAACACTTCAAAAAAATATGCCAGTACTTATAAATTAGACAAGAGCTCCCATAGAAGCGCATCCGATTTACCAATTCCTAGAGCTGCTGGCGCACGCAGTGTCAACAATGCGTCGCCACCAGTAGCGTAGCGATGAAAGTGGGTCACTATTTTGGAAACGAATTCAACTATTACATAAGAAATTGCACTTTAATTTTAATTCTGATTTTATGAATTTTAAAAACATATGAACCACTTGAATAGAATTTGATGTTCGAGACCAAACTTGGAGTTTTCTCTCAATTTGATATGTATTGATGACATTGAAGTCTTTTTTAAGTTCAAATTATCATATGTATTATATTTATATTTAAATAAAGTATTCAGACTTTACTAATTTAAAAATGAAATGTCAAATGTTAAAAAATAAACAATATGAAGCTACTCAAGAAAAAATTCAAATAACTACCATGATCTTTCGCACGCCCTGCGCGCGAGTAGTTTTTCGGTTTATGGGAAAAAATAATTTTCAATACAAAATACAAATTTTGAAAAACTATTTATTATTTAAGTTTATTTGTTCTTAAGTTTATACAAATATAATACTCTTAAAATTATATATATTTATTTATATTTTTATTTATATTATATATTTTTTTATTGTATTTTAAAATTATTAAATAATCGAAGACTTTTAAAATTCTTAAAGTGCATCTTGTTTATAAATATTTAAAAATCTACAGTTTCTTTCAAAATTTTTGAAGTCTCCTCACAATTTTAAGTATCTATGAATCTTTTTAAAGCTTCTAATACTTCCAAGTATCTTTAAAAATAATTTCGTGTTTATAATTTTTTTTAAATTCTGCAAAAAAATGTCTTTAAATCTTCCAGATTTTCTTTGACATGTTTTAAAATCTTCTAAACTAAATCTTTTTAAACATTTGTTTTTTTCAACATTTTATGATTATAAAAATGAATCTGATATAATATATAAAAAAATATATAACTAAATCTGTTAAAATAAAATCTATGTCATGTAAAATTTTCCCATAAATCTTATTGTCGATACCGGTAACGTTTTGCTGCATAATAACATTTTTTCATCTCTGTAGCAGTGTGGTAGCAAAACATCTTGAACAGAATCATTTCCCAACATTAAAAAATAATTTACAATTAAAATTTTATCTTGAATCATCAATCATGAAATGTTGAAAAAAAACATATGTTTTAAGAAACAGTGGATGTTTCATTAAAAGGACAAAAGTACAATTTTCTAAAATCTTCATTTTAGTGCATTTTTAACACATATCATACTTAACTATAATAACAGAAAATTGAGCCAATTTTTATTCACTGTCTTCACAAATTCATCTGAGGCACTTGATTCTTGTTTCCACGCATTATTTCCAAAACTTCCTCTAAATTTTTTCCCTTAGTTTCCGGAGTAGTATAGAAAACAATCAGTGGCCCAATAACAGAAACGCATGCAAATATCCAAAAACATGTATAAGTACCAGCAGCTTTATTTACAAATGGAAACATAAATTTTGCCATAAAAGTGAATATTGCTTTAATAATCACTGATATCATTGCAGCTGCACCTTTGACTCTGAAGGAGAAAAGCTCGCCTAAATATACATACAAAATAGTAGTTACTCCCATATTACCCACAATCATGTAAAAAACCATGCTCAATAAAGGAATCCAAGTAACGTTTGAAACATCAGTTCCGATAAACATTTTTAAAAAGAAAAACAATCCTGCTATTCCTAACATGATCGCAGTCATTAGTCCAGAAAATAAATAAGCAGGCCTTCTTCCCCAAAGATCAACTAATTTAGAAGATGGATATCCTACGATTATCTGTACTCCTGTCATTATCATTGCCTGATATGCTGGTCCTAAGAATGATCCGCTATTAATAAAAATTTGTTGAGCATAGGCTTGAATGACAGAAAATCCACTAAACGTATATATGAAGATCGTAGCTAATTCAATAATAAACGCTCTTCGACTGCCTCTATCGCAAAATAATTCTTTAGTGCTATTATTTTTAGATTGTTTACTTTCCTCGATATTCTTCTTCATCCGCTCAATGTCAGCCATAACCAACTCAGGTCTTTTTACTTTTGACAATTCCATTAATGTTTTTATTGCTTGTTCATCTCTTTCTTTTAATAGAAGAAAATATGGACTTTCTAGCAAACATGGAAATGCTGCAAGTGCAATAAGAGGTAATGAAATCATAACTAAATTCATAGTCTTGTAAGGCAGAAAAGCTCCAGCAGCGTTGATAAGAAAATCACCAAAATTCATGCATAGTTTGCAAAGAGAGAGAAACGTTCCTCTCAAACCTTTTTCAGTAACTTCACCTATGTAGGTGTTCAGAGCGGAGGAAGAGCCACCGTAACCTATCCCAGCAACAACTCTTGATAAGAAAAGAAAGGTGTAACTAGGAGCAAAGTTAAGCAAAATCCAGGCTATCAGTTGTGTTAGACAGAATAATAAAATTGTATATTTTCGACCAATACGATTTATGGCTATAGGAGATATTAGAAACCCAATTATTGAAGTTAGACTGCAAATGGAGGCTAACCAAGTTCCTTGATCAGCTGTTACTGGAATTTCTGACTTGGCACTCGTCAAATACAATAAAGCTGGTGATGACCATATTCCTTGGACTCCAGCGTCAATCAATAGCATGTAGCCTGAAACAATAAATTTTAATTAGATCAATTAGTTTGGATTTTTTGTATAAAAAAAACAAAACAAAATAGTTACATTTTCAAGAAAAGAGATGTATTTGTAACTGAAATGCTGAATCTTTTAAAAAGAAAATTTTCAACAAAAGAGCTTAACCCAAAAGATGATTCTTTATCCCAGGAGATTAATTTTCTGAAAATGAAGTAAAGAACTCTTCAATCCAGGAGATAAATTTTTAACCTAAAAAATTATTTCTTAACAAATCAGTTTCACTTTTAACCAAGTAGCTGATTTCTGACCAGAATAGATGACTCTTTAACAAAATAGTTGCACTTTCGACAAAATAATAAAATTTTTCAACCAAATACTAGAATTTTGAACCAAACGAGAAGAATTCTGAAGAAAAAATATAAAAGTGTTTTTGGAAATCAAAAGTATTTGAATGTTCTTTTTGGATTTTATTAATTTAGTTTGCATTAAGGCGAAACCCCAAAAAGAAGAAAAGAAAGGGTATGTTTCCTGAAAACAGACGAAAAAGAAAGAATTCTCCAAAGTTTATCATCGGGAAACATGTTAAACTATTCATCATTCTAACTATTCTAACGTGTTAAACATCTTTACACTCAAAAACAAAAAAACCTAAAAGAAGAAGTCATCACTAATTTAAAATCCTTATTATATACTCTTTCCCGCAAAAAAACGAATGCCATACGACGTAAGACGGCCAACATCTTACGACACGCCCAACTTTTCTCCTCAAGCATAAGACAAGAAAAAATAGCAATTAAAGTAATCAATCAGAATAAACACATTATAATATTACCCGCAGACAAAGGTAACACAATAGTAATAATAAGTAAAAAAGACTAACAATAAAATCATAGACTTTCTAACTGCCCATACACATAGAAAGTCTAAAGAAGACCCCAAAAAAACAATAGTCAGCAAAACAAAAACCCTTGTAAAAGGATCTAAACTTAACCAAAAAAATAAAATCTAAATCAATACCTGCTAGTCCCTGCTCTCCAAAACTTTATGGACTACTAAAAATCCACAAAAACAACATTTCCCTCAGACCAATCGTCAGCGCAATAAACTCACCAACTTACAATCTAGGATGCTTCCTCGCCAAAGAACTGGATCCTTTTACAGGAGACTCTACCACATATGTCAAAAACTTTTTTGACTTTATCAAAAGATACAACAGATTCACATTCAACCCCAAGACATCCTTGTGAGTTTTGATGTAGTATCTCTCTTTACGAAAGTACCAATCTCTGATACAATCAATATTATTAAATCCTTTGCAAACTTCACCTCTGATCTCGTATCTGTTATATAACTGTTTGAATAATAGTTACTTCTCTTTCTTGGACGTACTAGTTTACAAAAAATCTGGTTACATTTTAGGACATAAAGCTTACAGAAAACCCACCCATACAAACAGCTACTTACATGCCTCCTCCCACCACTATCTATTTCAAAAGCAATCGGTCTTTCACTTCCTTGTATACAGAGCTGTCTCAGTAATAGATAGAGATAACTTACAACAGTAATTATACAACGTTAAACAAATCCAAATACAGAACGATTAAAGAAACAAATTAATAGAGAAATAAAAAAATACATTTAAGAAGATAGGTCCACAAAACCTACTAAAAAAAGAGTGAGGAAAACACCCACCATCCTACCCTACACCCAAGATATCATAGAACAAATAGGAATATTTCTGAACAAACGCAAAATCCGAACCATATTTAAATCACCTGCAAAAACAGGACAACTTTTAGGCAACCCTGAAGACAAAAAGGCACCTCTCAGTGATCCGTGAGTATATAAGATCCCTTGTTCTTGTGGAAAAGTCTATATTGGTGAAACCGGGAGAGCGGTGAGCCAACGTGTAAAGAAACATCAGAGTTTCCTACTGGTTAAAAAAAAAGATTTGATTTGAAAATCAAGTTCGAGCAGTCTCTACGGCAGGGCGCTCTGGCCAATCAAAGGCATCGTAGAGAGCATATATAAGAACAACATAACCTGAAACTTCCGTTTTAGGTTAGCCCTGGAGAAGTGAACTGCAATATTCACAAAACGTCGGCAAGATTCCTGTGAAAATAGTTATAGTTTTTCGTGCTAATTTGTAAAAAATGTTTCCCACCAGGGACTGTTCAAAAACTAAATTCGAGTTTTGTGGAAAACTAATTTTTGTCAAACTTTGGATAACAAGCAGGAACTACCCGAGTGAAATTTTTATTTTTGCACAATTTTTTAGATTATTTTTAAACGGTCGTTTCGATAAAAAAATTTCATATGATTTTTTAGGATAATTTTTTTGGACAAAAGAAAATACGCATTCTGTTTCTAGGTAAAAAGAAAATGAGTAGAACCAGGGTCTTATATTTCCTGAAAATTGTATTTTACGCAACGCTCTAGTAAGTATTTGTTATTACTAAATATTGGTAGAAAATATTCAAATTGTTTAATTTTTACAACAATACAATCATAACTATAAATATATTATAAAGATTTAGTATTTGCGTTTCTATCTTCCCGAGCATTTTGTAATGTTTGTTTGCACCCAAGTGGAAAATTATATATAGTTTACACATAGTGAAAAAGATTAGGCATAATAGTTATGTATAATATTTACCATTATGCATAACTTTTCTGCCTGGATATCTTTAAAACAGTGCAGTATAAATTTATTTCATATATTTATAAAATTTACTTAGAAAGGGAGAAAACTATGAGCGATACGTTACTGAGCGGCTCTCGCGAATTCCAATACGAAAGGATAGATATATCGCTTGCTTGGGTTACGTAAGACGAGAGTGACTGCGTGCGCAACCACTCGAAAAGTGGGGCGCAACGAGCATGCGGCAACGGGACCGCACTCGATAGGAAGGATCCATGACCCAACAAACTAAGGTTCCGCCACTTCGATTCTGATATACTTTCAACTACGCGCGTCCCGAATACCCCCACCATACTCGCTCTACTGGCGCGAACGGAACGCGACACCAACTGCCATTCAAATTCAAAGTTGTGTTTGCCGTCTAGGACGATAGATCATT
>JAUELO010000023.1:1058219-1069463 GCA_032357855.1 Amphibolips quercusostensackenii
ACTTTAGATGCACATATGTAACTAGACCAGTTTTCCATGACCTTCATTTTAAGAATTCTCATCCTGTGAAGTTATTTGAGAATAATTTTGTTTCTTAGTTATTTTTTATTTATTGTAATAATATTTTATAACCTTCTCACAAAAATTTTTGGCCTAAGTTTGTATCAGGGTACCGTATGATAACAGGGTTCTACGATGACCCTTCCTATTGTAAGGCGCTCGAGCTCGAACTCGTTGTTCACCCGGGCGATGTGGTGCTCAACCGGAGGCTACTGCATCATGTCCTCTTAGACTGAAAAATATCTAAAAAAATGCAAATTTTTTTTAAGATACGAACTCAAAACAAGAAAAAGAAATTTCCGAAACTCTTTCGTCATTTATTTTTGAATTTATTTTCAAATTGTTTTCAAAGAAGGAGTAAGCTTTTAGGAATTGACCTCTGCTTTGTTTTCAATAAACAAATTAGCAACAAGTTTTTGTTGAAGGCATTATTTAATTGTTGATTAAACCATCAGTAATTATTAAATTCTTTGTTTTCATGGGAATTATCCAAACGAGATAAAACTTTTGTTTACAACCAAATTTTTAAGTGACCTCTTTGGACTAGTATTTATAGAGTCTACTTGTCAATGAAACAAGCGTTTTATCTGTTTTTTTAATTGAAGAAATTGGTAGCTATTTTTATACTTTTTTTGAAAAAAAAATTGTTTGCAGTCGAATAGTTGAGACAACCATGCATGGAGCGGAACAGAGTTCATTATGTAACGTAACACAGAGCCTCCAGTTGAGCACCACAACGCCCGACCGAGCTTCGACCTCGAGTTTGAGCGCCTTACAATAGGAAAGGTCAGCTGAGCCGCCAGATATCATACGGTACTTTGATACAGTCTTGAGCCCATTTTTTGCATAAAAAATTTGAATATTATATATTAACTAGCCATGTTTTATCGACAATCAATAATATACGAATATAAAATAAGATTTCTATGATTCTAATTATAAATTCTACACTTAAATCACTTAACAAAAAATAATAATTTGATGGCCATTGTTTAATTTTTGAGACAAATTTATTTGTTATATTTTCACAGACTAATTAATCTTTTGAATCCGTTTAAATTCTATCAACTTTTTTTAAATCTTCTAAATTCCTCAGAATTCCCATAGATATCTGAACTTGTCTAAACTCTCTGAATTATTTAAATCCCCCAAATTTGTTGAATTTCCGGAATATCAAAAACCCTTGAATTCCAGGGACTTCAATGTAAAAAATTCAGAGAAATTCAGGAGGATTAAAGAAATTAAAAAAATTCTACGAATTCTGTAAATTTAAAGAATTCATAAGATTTGAAGAAATTCAGGGGATTTAGAGAATTTGAAGAATTTCAGGAATTTAGAATATTCAAAGAATTCACGATATTCAAAATATTAAAAGAGTTCAAGGAATTAAGAGAACTTCAGGAATTGCAGAGCTCTTAGGGAATTCAGAGAATTTAGAAAATTCAGGGAAATGATGGATTTCAGAGAATCCAAGGGATTTTAGGAATTCAGAATATTTAAGGAATTTAGGGATATCAGAATATTTTAAATTTTGAGAAAATTAGGAGAAATCAAGGATTTAAGGAAACTCGAGGAATTAAGAAAATTCCGGGAATTTAAGTAATTCAGAAGAATTGAAGGAATTTATAAGATTTAGAGAACTCAAGGAATTTCAGAAATTCAAAATGTTAAAGGAGTTCAAGGAATTAAGAGAATCTCAGGAATTGCAGATCACTTAGAGAATTCAAAAAATTAAAAAAATTAACAAAATAGATTTCAGGGAATCGAAACAGTTTAGAGATTTTCAGGAATTCAGAGAATTCAAGGATTTCAGTGAGTTTATAGACTTTCAAAGATTTAAGAGCACTTGGCGAATTCAAGGAATTTCAGAAATTCATAATATTCCAGGAATTCAAGGATTTTAGAATATTTAAGGATTTCATAAAATTTAGGAAAATCAAGGATTTTAGAAAACTCAAGGAATTTACAGAATTCTAAGAATTTAAGGAATTCAGAAGAAGCAAAGGAATTTAGAGGATTAAGAGAATTTAAGGAATTTCAAAAATTCAGAATATTCTAAGAATTCACGAAATTCATAATGTTAAAGGAGATTAGGAAATTAGGCGAATTTTAGGAATTAGGAAATAAGGGAATGCTTAGGAAATTTAGAGAATTCAGAAAATTGACAGAATTCATGAATTTTAGGGAATTCGAGAAGTTTAGAGATTTCCAGAAATTGAAAGATTTTAAGGTTATCAGGGATTTTAGAGAATTTCAGAGAATTCAGAGCTCTAAGTGAATTTAAGGAATTTCAGGAATTCTGAATATTCGGAGAATTCAGGGATTTCAGAGTGTTCAAGGATTTCAAAAGTTTTAGAGAATTACGAGAATTTGAGGAATTCGAAAGAATTAAAAGGAATTCAGAGGATTTAGAGAATTCAGGGATTTCACAAAATTCAGAGACTTTTAGAAATTTCAGAAGGCTTAGCGAATTCAAGGAATTTCAGGAATTCAAAGTATTCCAGGAATTCAAGGATTTCAGAATATTTCAGGATTTTAAGGAATTTAGATAAATCAAGGATTTAAGAAAACTCAAGGAATTTAAAGAATTCCAAAAATTTTAGGAATTCAGAAAAAGTGAAGGAATTCAGAGGATTAAGAGAATTTAAGAGATTTCAGAAATTCAGAATATTCCAAGAATTTAGGGATTTCAGAATATTCAAGGATTTCAGGGAATTTAGAGAAATCAAGGATTTTGGAAAACTCAAGAAATTTAAAGAATTCTGAGAAATTATGGAATTCAGAAGAAGTGAAGAAATTCAGAGGATTAAGAGGATTCCAGGAATTTTAGAAATTCAGAATATTCCACGAATTTACGCCATTCATAATATTAAAAGAGTTCAGGGATTCAAGGGAATTTTAGGAATTCGAAAATAAGGGAATGCTTAGGGAATTCAGAGAATTCAGAAAATTGAAAGAATGCATAGATTTTAGGGAATTCGAAGAGTTTAGAGATTTTTAGAAATTCAAAGATTTCAAAGATTTCAGGGATTTTAGAAACTTTCACGGATTTCAGAGCGTTGAGCGAATTTAAGAAATTTTTCAGAAATTCAGTATATTCTAGAAATTCAGGGATTTCAGAATAATATTCAAAAATTTTAAGGAATTTAGAGAAATTAAAGATTTGAGAAAACTCAAGGAATTTTGAGAATTCCGAGAATTTACGGAATTCAGAAGGATTGAATTGATTCAGAAGAATTTAAGGAATTCAAAGGATTAAGAGAATTTAAGGAATTTTAAAAATTCATAATATTCTAGGAATTCAGGTATTTTAGAATATTCAAGGACTTTAGGGAATTTATAGAAAATAACGATTTTAGAAAACTTGAAGGAATTTAGAAAATTTCGAGAAATTGAGGAATTCAGAAGAATTGAAGCAATTCAGAGAATTAAAAGAATTTTAGGGAGGTTAGAGAAATTAAAGATGCGAGAAAACCCAAGGGATTAAGAGAATTCCGAGAATTTGAGAAATTTAGAAGAATTGAAGAAATTCTGAGGATTTAGAGAATTCAGAGATTTTTAGCGAAATTCGGAGACTTAGAGGTTTCAGAGCGTCTAGCGAATCCAAGAAATTTCAGGAGTTCAGAATATTCTAGGAATTCAGGGATTCCAGAATATTTAAGGATTTCAAGAAATTTATAGAAATCAAAGATTTGAGAAAACTCAGGGAATTTAGAGAATTCCCAGAATTTAAGAAATTTATAAGAATTGAAGGAATGCAGAGGGTTAAGAGAATTTGAGGAATTTGAGAAATTCATAATATTCCAGGAACTCAGGGATTTCAGAATATTGAAGTATTATAGGAAATTTAGAAAAATCAAAGATTTGAGAAAAGCCAAGGAATTAAGAAAATTCCGAGAATTTAAGGAATTCAAAAGAATTAAAGGCATTCAGAGGATTTAGAGAATTCAGGGATTTCACAAAATTCTTAGACTTTAAAAGAATTCAGAGTGCTTCGCGAATTCAAGGAATTTTAGGAATTCAGAATATTCTAGGAATTCAGGGATTTCAGAATATTTAAGAACTTCAAGGAATTGAGAGAAACAAAAGATTTAAAAAACTTAAGGAATTTAGAAAATTCCGAGTATTTGAGGAATTAGAAAGAATTGAAGAAATTTAGAAAAATTGAAGGAATTTAGAGTATTGAGAGAATTTAAGGAATTTCAGGAATTCGTAATATTCCAGGAATACAGAGATTTCAGAATATTCCAGGATTTCAGGCAGTTTAGAGAAATTAAGGATTTTAGAAAACTTAAGGAATTTAGAGAATTTAAGATATTTCGGGGCATTAAGGTAACTTAGAAAATAAATGGAATAATGGGAGCTCAGGGAATTCGTAGAATTCACAGAATTTCAGAAATTCAGAATATTCAAGGGATTTTAGGGATTCGGAGAATTTAGAGAACTTAACGAATTTAAAATATTTAAGGATTTTTGAGACGTCAAAGAATTCAGAAAATTCACAATATTCAAAAAATCCAGAGAATTCCGAATAATCAAAAAAATTCAGAATATTTCAAATATTCAAGAAATTAAGGATATTAGAAAAAAATCCAATGTTTTCAGAGAATTCAGCGTTTTTTCAAAAATTTCAGAGCATTTAGAAAATTCGAGGAATTCAAAGAATTCAAAGAACTTCTGGAAATCTGGACATTAAAAGAATTTAGGAGATTCAGAATATGCAAGGATGTTAGGGACTTCAGAGATTTTAAGGAATTTAGAGAATCTAGAAGATTTGCATTGCTTCAGTATAAAACTTTTTATACAAAAACTGTGATAATAAATAACAAATATTAATAATAATAAATTGTAATTATTGTAACAGATTTGAACAATTTTATTATTTTTACTGGAACTAATTTCAGGAGGCAAAAAGGTTGAAAAATCTTTTTTTTATTCCAAGTATTTTAAGTCATGAAAAAATTATAAACTTATTAACTGCAAAATAAGAAAAAAGCAGAAAAAGTTTTTGTATAATGAATTTTTGGAAGATCTTATGTTCATTTAAAGATGGTTAAGTTCAAAATAAAAAAAATTAAAATAAACACAAATTTCGGTTTGAAATCGATTACTTCAAACAAATAATTTTTCAAGAACAAGAAATAATTTACCTTAGCCTGGATTTGAAGCGAAAACGCTCTATGAGTGGAGCGTTCAACAATTACGCGTAACCGGTTAACTCGTGGATAGTGGCGTTCGCAGTTCCAAATCCGGGTCGAGGAAGATTTTTTTCAAAAATAAAATATAAAAATTTCACTCTCAATAAAAAATGCAATATTTGACGTTTGAACCCAGAAAAGTTTTTATTTTAAATAAAAAACAGTTGAATTTGTCTCAAACAAAGAATTTTAACAAGATACTTGAATCCGCAACCAAAAACAATTAATTTTCAAATAGTTATATGTTTAACTATAAAACATTAAATTTTATACAAAAAAGACAAATTTTTAAAAATTAGGAATGTTTACCCAAAAAAAATGTATTTTTAAGGAACAAGTTCAACTTTTATTTAAGAAATTGTTTTTCAACCCAAGAAGATTAATTTTTAACAAAAATGTGATAGTTGATATTTCAATACAAAAAGATTTTAATTTTAAATTATATGATATGCTCATCACTTAATGGTGAAATTTAGTTAGTAACCGTAAAAAGGATATACGTCGATAAAGGAGGATGTCGATCCATTAAGGTGGAAAGAGCGTGAACTAACTCATGAACGAGAGAGTGAGAGGGATATGCAAGATGGAACTTGCGTGTGAGAGAGAAAGGGTAGAAGTCGAGGAAAGTGGCAGGAGGATACGCTTATGTCTAATTCAAAGAGTAGAAAGGGACAGCATGTGAAGGACGAATCTGGAAAACAGAGAGGAATGAGTGAAAGGATAGGTATCGAGGGAGGTAGTAGAAGGATTCTTTCATGTCTAACTTAAAGGTTAGAAAGAGATAGCATGGAGAGGACGAGTCTAAAAAACTGCAGAGAAATGAGTAAGAGGGTAAGTGTCGAGGGAGGTAGTAGAAGGATTCTTCTATGTCTACTCAAAGAGTGAAAAGAGATAGCATGGAGAGGACGAGTCTAAAAAACACCAAAGGAGAGAGTGATCGGATCGGTGTCGAGGAAGGTACGGGTTATGTCTAACTTAGGAGGTAGAAGGAGATAGCTGGTGGAAGAGGGATCTAGAGGAAAGATCGCAAGGTAGAATGACGTTCTGGTTGAGCAGTCTTTCTTTAACTTCTGTGTTTTTCGCTAAAAAAAGAACTCTGTTAGTGGATGGTCTCTTTTTGTTACTCAGTGGGGAAGGGATGAAGCTAGAGAGTGTTTCGGCTAAAAGGTCTGGTATACCAGTTGTTTTAGCGGAATACGGGCAGGCGGGTATGCCAGCGAGTCCGTTAGCAGAAGAGAGAGGGAGGAATTTGAGTAACCTATATAGATACACAAAGGTTGGTTATGTTCTTCGTTTATTTTATTCAAAGTTAAATGCTTACAATGTTGTACAAAAATTTGTAATCGAAGAGATTTGCTAAGGATGTAGATCCGTATCCTATCTAGTGAGAGCGAGAGATCGGTTCAGTGGTTTTCAGTTCTTCGGCTGAAGAAAGAAAGAGAGAGTTAAGACGGCTATGGCTTTTCGCGAAACTTATAGCTGGCAACCAGTGTTAGATTTCCGAAGAAGGCAAGAGAGATAGAGATCGATGCTGTTTTATTCGGTTTGTTTTTACTTGGAGAGAGTCACGGCAATAGCTTGCGGTGATAGACCTATAGATGGCAACCAGCGCTAGGTACCTAGGGCAGGTATCCTGCTATAGGGTTTTTGTTTGACTGCTGGCAACCAGCTCTCAAACAAACTGACGTTCTGGGTCAGTGCGCGCCCTTTTACGGGGAGGCTGCGTGGACGAGCGTGGAAGCCGCATGGAGAGGGTAGAAAATCGGTGAAAGGAGATGCGCGCGTCGAGCTTCTCAGACGCTGTACTCGCAGCCCTCGCCACTACTCGCCTTGCTGACGTCGCTACTGTCGTCGTTTTTACTCAGTACCTCCTTTCGCCGCTGTAAGGCTATCTTATCTCTCTCTCTTACCTTCAGGTCTAATGTGGCTAGTTATTCAAATTTAAAGATGGTTGCCCACTGAATAAATAAGCAACGTCTGCGAGATGTTTTAAATCCACCAATTAAAAGAGTCTCGCTTTATTCGAGCCGCGTATATCACATAAACAGTTGAATTCATGAAAAAATTCAAAAAAAGGTTGAATCCTTAATGAAAGAAGATTTACTTTAAAATTAAACATTTGCAGTTTTAATTTAAATCATCAAATTTCTTCCCAGAGTTATCAATTTTTAAAACAAAAAGATGAGAATTCAACTAAATTAATCAATTAACAACAAAAAAAGATAATTCAGTTCAAAATTTTAAAAATTTAGTCAAATTATAATTTAAAGGAAAAATAATTTTAAACTCAAAAATAAGTTTCTTGAGAAAAGTCAAACCAATTTTTGAAGATTTGAGATATGACGAAAAAATATCTAGAAAATTTTTAAGAAATTTTTTTCTACTTTAACAGAATTTAATAACATTTTGGAAAAAATTCCAATAGTTGTGAATCTTTGAAAATCCTTCAAAGGTTTAAAATATTTTTAATCTCTTGAAAATTCCAAAAATTCCTAAATATCTTTTAAATTGCGTACAATCATTCATAAAATTGTTTTTAAATTTTCCAGGTTCATTATTAACAATTTTCGAATTCTTTAATATTGTTGTATAATTTGTTTAAATATTTTGCATAAATTAATTTTTTTAAATTGAATTACTTTTAATATTCCCAAGAATTTTAAGAATTTTTTATTATTTTGAAAACTTTTTAAATTTTTATAAAACTTTAAAATTTTATTTCAAAATCTTAAAAAATCTATATTTCGTGTTAAATATCTGTATTTTAATTTTTTAATTTTTGAAATTGTTTCTAAACTTCTAAAAGTCTTTGAAAATGATTTAAATTTTTCTCAAATTTTGAAACAATTCTGCAAAATTAAAAAAATTGCCTTGAAATATTCCAGATTATGTTTTGAATATTTTAGAAATGTTTTTGAATGATTTGAAGTCTTTTCAAATATTCTTTGCAAGTAATTATTGTAAAATAAAAAAATCATTCAAAATTTTTCGGGAAATATTAGGACAATTTTTTATTTTTTTGAAGCCTTGCAAAATTTTTAAAAGCTTTGAAAATTCTGGAAAACTTTTCAAATTTTTAAAAAAGTTCTAAATTTATTGTATGAAGTTTTCAAAAATCTGTATTTTGTTTCAAATAAAATTATTTTTGTATCTTTTTAAAGCTTCTTAATATCTATAAACCTGTTTCAAATTTTTTATAACATTTTTAAATCTTGCAAATTGGAAAATTTTGCTTTAAAATGTAAAATTCTTTAAAATCTAATAAAAAAAAATGAAGCATTCAACAACAATGCGTGCAAGATTTTTGATAATTTCGTTCCGCCTTTTTTTATATAGGATGTATAAACAACCAATTTTTTCGCCTAGGTAAAAGTAATAATTTAAATAATTATTATACAATAAAAGTTTTAGGCATAAAGTGGGTTAAAAAAATATATTTATTGATTTTATTATTTTAAATAAATATCTCTTATCTATCTACTTTTTTTAATTTCAGAATGGAGTTCCTTACTCGCTCTGCTATGGTTTTGCTGAATATTTTATTAAAAATATTGCAACCTATTTATTGGCTTCTGAATCGTGAACGGCCACCATATCTTCCACCACTAAAAAATCCACTTTTTTTCTTAAGTGCTGCAGAATTAGCAAAGAAAATAAGGAACAGAGAAGTATTATTTTTTATCTAAAAATTAAGATTTTAAAACTTTTTTTATATGGTGTTTTAACAATCTTCTAAATAATAATTTTTTTTATCAATAATTATACATTTTATAATAAAAATTTTAATGTAATAGAAAGCCTTGTTCTGAACTTTTGAGTTGCAAAGTATAAAGTTTTAGATGACAAAAAATTAATTATTAGCAAGTTACATATTAGGTCTTTGCTAACATGAACTTTTCGAAAAAAAGATTTCTAGTGAGGCAGTGGTAGAAGCTTTTATTGAACGGATAAAAGCAGTAAATCCACAATTAAATGCTGTGGTTGAAAATCGGTTTGAGATAGCTATTAGAGATGCAAGAGCTTGCGACAAAAAGCTGGAGGCTGGAGAGGTCAGTATCTCAACATTAGAAGCCGAACAACCGCTTTATGGTGTTCCATTTACCGTTAAAGAGGCTTGTGCTCTAAAAGGTAAAATAAATAAAAAATTAGTCAAAGTAGACGCCTGGCGCCTACAAAAAAGGGTTTCGTAGCCTATTAAGACGCAAATAAATTTTTCCAACCTCCCTCTTTCCTAGTGTTCTTTCCTCACTCTACCTACATTTTCTCACTTCTCTTCTCCTTCCCTGGTTATCCTCACAAAACTACAATTATCACTTTGCTTTCCTTCCCTAGCTTCTTTCTTATATACTTCCTCTTTTCCTCACTTACCATCGCAGTTTTTGTTGCTTTCTCTACCCCTCTAATTTCTCCTTATTTCTCCTAGTTTCTCTCCCTTAACTTCCCCTACTTCCCTTTACTTTATTTTCTACCACTACTCTTACTTCGCCTCCTCTCATCTCTCACTACTTCTCCTACTTTACCTACTCTCGATTCCCTTCATGTCTACTATTTCTCCTCTCGTTATTTTCCTTCACTTCTCCTACGCCTACATAAAAGGGTTTCATCGCTTATAAATCTACCTTCCCTATACTTAGGCCCCCCTAAGCCCCCTCCTTTCTCCTAAATCGCTACCTTCTTCTCTTGCTTTCACTACTACCTATTCATACCTCTACTATCTACTGCTTCCTCTCCGCACCCTTTACTTTCTTTCTCGCACTTCTGCTACCCTAACTTCCCCTACTTTCCTTTACTTACCCTCTTCTTACTGTTTCTACTACTTCACCTTCCCCTACTACCCTCACTTCTCCTACTACCCTGACTTCTCCTCTTCTTACTTCTGCTACTTTTCTCAATTCCCTTCTCCTCACTTCTCTTACTTCCATCACTTTCCTACTCACTCTTTTGCCCCTTCCCTCACTCCCCGTTACCTTCTCTCTTCACTAAACCCCTCCGACTATAGGAAGTCGGAGAGGGTAGAAGAGAAGAGAAGTTTTGAGCAGGTAAGTATAGGAACTTCCCCTCTCAAAACTTCTCTTCATACCTCTTTCCATACATCCCTCTTCTCTCTTCTTCTGCTTCCATCGCTTCTCATACTCCTCCTCCTCTCGCTGCCTCTTACTTCCACACTTCTCCTATTCTAACCAACTCACCCTCTCTTCACTTCACCTTCTTCCTTCACCCTTCATCTTCCTTTACCCCCTTACTCCTCACTTCACCTACGTCCTCAAACTTCTTCTACTTTCCTTTATGACAAAAAAGTACAACATATGGGTTATAAGGGTTTTGCGCCTGATGCTACGAAACCCTAAAAATAATAAAAATTGTTTTTAAAAAATCAACTTGAAATTTTGGTATAAACTCCAGGCTATAGTCATACAGGATGTACATTAGTAAGACGAGGAGAAAAAGCAATGGAGGACGCTTTGATAGTGGAATCGTTAAAATGTGCAGGGGCGATTCCTTTGTGTGTTACTAACACACCAGAAATGTGTGCAGGTTTTGATTCGGCAAATTTACTTTTTGGCTGTACAAATAATCCGTACGATACTAGGCGAATAGCTGGTGGTTCCTCCGGAGGAGAGGTAATTTTCATTTTTTTATTATTCCTTTATTACTTCCACATTATTACTTTTTATTATTATATTCCTTATACATTTTCGGTTAGGTGCCTGTCCATTGAAATTATGGAAGGGGAATTAGAAGAAGTGAGAAAAAATGAGGGTATGGAAAGTAGGAAAAATTATGAGATGGAAAGTAGGAGGAGTAAGGGGAAATAAGTAGAGGAGAAATATAAAAAGTGAGTGAAAAGGAAGTAGGTCAAGTAAGGAAAAATTAGGGGGAGGGGGATTTAGGTGGAATGAGGTGCGGAGGTCAAATGAGGGGAAATAAGGCTTGAGTAAGTGGGGTGACATGGCAGGGGGTCGGGGACGTAAGGGAAAATGCAGTT
>JAUELO010000023.1:1306008-1316097 GCA_032357855.1 Amphibolips quercusostensackenii
AAAATTCCCAAATAATAAAATTTCTAAATAATGAATTCCTAAATTGGAAAATTGCGAAAAATAGAATTCTCGAATAACAAAATTGCTGAATTGAAAAATTCCTAAAAAATAAAATTCCCGAAAAGTTTATAATAATACCTAATTGAGAAATTCCCGAATAATAAAATTCCCAACAGTTTATAATATTACCGGATTTTAAAACTCCCGAATAATAAAATTCCCAACAGAAAATTTACAAACTATAAAATTCTCGAACTTTAAAAATTAAAACTTTTTTTACTGATAAAATAATGAAATTATTAAAATTAACATTTTAATTGTTTATATTTGGGAATTCTCTGGTTCGGATATTTTATGATTCGGAAATTTTCCATCAGGAATTTTCAAATTTGGTAATATAAACTGTCATGTATTATTTTATACAAAATTTTATCATATGGGAATTTTATTATTCGGGAATTTCTAAGTTTCGGATATGTTATTTTCCGGGATTTTCCAGTCGTCCCTAAGTTTACAATATTATCGAATTTGAGTATTCCTGAATAATAAAATTTCCGACAGAAAATTGCGAAATTATAAAATATTCAAACTTGGAAATTAGCGGCTTTAAGAAATTAAAATTTTTGTATAAATTTCATTCATTTATCAATCCAGGAATATATTTTTTCCATTATTTTTATTTTCAATTCAAACAATATATTTAGAAATTTTTAACATCAATGATACTTTGTTGATTAAAATATTTAATTATTGTATTCCTAATGAATAAGTAATATCTATACAAAAAAATTAATTGTCTAAATTTAGGAATTTTATAATTCGAATATTTTATTATTCGGCAATTTTCTGTCGGGAATTTTATTATTCAAAAAGTTTCAAAATTAAGAAATTTTATTATTCGAAAATTTTATTATTGGGAAATTTTATTATTCGAAAATTTTGCGATTTAGGAATTTACAGTGTCGGGAATTTAATTTTTCGCGATTTTTCAGTCGACCTGTCAGTAATTTTATTATTTAGGAATATTCAAATTTAGTAATATTATAAATTTTTGGGAAATTCACGATTTGGTAATTTTATTATTCCGAAATTTTATTTTTTGGGATTGGAATTTTATTTTTTATTTTAGGTTCGAATTAACCCGTGGAAAAAAGCGCTCGTTATTAAATATTCTGCAATCCAAGGTTATTTCCAACTAATAATTTTTTATTTGTATTTTTTTTCTTTTTTCAACATTAATTTTTTTATTTGATAAGTGACAAGCATCAAAGTATTTTCAAAATAATTGACAATTTTTTGAACATAAGAAATAATATTTTTTATTTAATATACATAGCAATTGTTTAGAGAATCTCTTTTTGTATAATTTACTTATTTAATTATTTAAACAATTTTTATTTGTTTAAACATTGTTTTCCCTTGTAAATCTTTAAAATTTACTTTTTTCTGGAAGCTATGATGCAGTTAATAAATGTTAAAAGTGATATTTTTTATAAAAAACAGTTTGCGATTATTTAAATAATTTTAATTCGTTTAAACCAGTTTTCCCTTATAAATCTTAAAAAATTATTATGTTCTTAAATTTTATCACTGATTGGTAATCTGAAAAGCAATTTTTTTTAATTTCAAGGTATGAAAAGTAAACAATTCACAATTAAATTATTTATGAAAAAATACACATTCAAATATTTTTTTAAATAATAAAAATTCTAACAATTTGAATGTGAAAGTATTGTTACATAATTATGTCCTTAAAAACTAAAAAAAATCATTACAGTTCAACAATGAATATGTTTTATTGAAGGCTGAACATATATAAATAATTTGAAAGTTTATGCATTAGAAAAATGAAGGATTTTTCAATATAAAATATAAAAATTTAGACGATATTTTAATTAAATTAGAATATAAAATAGTACTTATTGTATTTCAGAATTATGCATTAAATTAGAAAATTCATTTTTTTTTTTATAATTTAAAATTGATTAAAATGTGTGAAGCATTTTTTAAAATTTAAATTTAAATTTAAATTAAATATAAATAAATGATCAATTAGTTATTGAATAACAATAATTAAATTAATGAAAAATTAATTTCAATTTAATTGAAAATTCATTTTAATTTAATTTTTATTTAATTTAAATTTAATTTAAATTTAATTTAAATTTAATTCAAATTTAATTTAAATTTAATTTAAATTTAATTTAAATTTATTACAAATTCCATATAAATTTCATTTTATTTTTATTATTGTTTATAATGTGAAATAAACATTTTTTTAATAAGAAAAAAATACTAATAATTTCAGTTGCAATTCTAAGTAAACCTAAGCCGCAACAGGCAAAAAGAACAACAAGTGAAGTCGTCAATCCAGTAATATGCAATAATAGTTTACCGGGAAAATTGAAATTTATTAACAAAAAGTCTATAGTTATTAAATTCCTAAAGAAAGAGCGAAAATCAATTATTTTTACAACTTCCTGTGAAATATTTTCACCACCACGATAGAAATTGCACCTATAATAATAATTTATAAAAATTGTCCAATACACATTAAAAGCGTGCGTAAAGCATTAAAAAATTAAAGCTAATAGAATTCTTGAGAAATCCTTCTCTGTTTTTTAGAAAACTACATTATAGCGCAAAACAAGGTTAGCAATGACATATTCATAGATAAAATGGTCACGTACAAAAATTAAAAAAAAAAATACCTGCAAGAGAAAAAATGACTCATGTTCCGTTAATAATCGAAAATATTCCACTCCATGAACCCGCATTTTTTAAACAGGATTTTTAATGTTTAGACGATACAGAATTTTCTAAGGAAAAATTTTAAATATTTCAAAGAATTGACGCATACGCTTGGGTTTTTCAAATGACGTCATTAATTCATGAAAGAAAAAAATTTGCAGAAGTAATTTGAATTTGAATTGAACACTTGTATTAGACAGTGCATTCTAAGGTATCAAAAGTGCTGCAGCTCATTTCAATGTTTTATTTCATATCAAATCGATTCAGTTCAATTTTTTAGGCCAAGGAAAATTTTTAATTTAACATTTTTTAAATTCAAGAATTTTCAAGTGTGACTTTTCAAAATTGTATGTCTTTAAATTGCAAATCTTGATAATTAAATAATTTAAAATTCTATATTTTTAAAATATAAAATTAATAAATGAAAAAAAATTTAATTGTAAATCTTCAAAATTGTAGAATAACATATATTATTAAAAATAACAATAGAATAACAAATATTTTACATTAAAGAATTGAAAAATGCAAATCGTAAACTTACAAATTGATCTATTTTAAAAAATTCAAAATTATGATTTTTTTGAATTAAAGAATTTACAATTCTGAATTTTTTAATTTCTGGAATTCTCAATTGCAACTCTTCAAAATTGTAAAACTTCAAATTGAAAATCCTTAAAATTCAAAAATTTTTTTAATCTTGAATCTTCCAAATTGAACTAAAATTCAATAATTTACAATTTTATATTTTTAAATTTCAAGAATTTTTAACTGTGACTTTTCAAAACTGTAGAACTTTAAATTTCAAATCTTAAAAATTGAAGAATTTTAAATTGAAAATGGTTAAAATTGAAGAATTTTTAATCTTGAATCTTTCAAATCAAACTATTCAAGAAAAGGATGAAAATTATAATTTTTGAAAATTAAATAATTTAGGATTCTATATTTTAAAAATATAGAATAAATAAATTAAAGAATTTTTAATTGTGAATCTTCAAAATTGTAGAATTTTGAATAACAAATCTTTCAAATTGAAGAATTAAAAATTACAAATCGTTAAAATTGAAGAATTTTCAATCATGAATCTTCCGAATTGAACTATTTGAAAAAAGTTTGAAACTATAATTTTCAAAAATTGAATAATTTACAATTTTATATTTTTAAATTTCAAGAATTTTCAACTGTGACTCTTCAAAACTGTAGAACTTTAAATTTCGCATCTTCAAAATTGAAGAATTTTAAATTGCAAATCGTTAAAATTGAAGAATTTTTAATCTTAAATCTTACAATTAAAACTATTTAACAGAAGGATAAATATTATAATTTTTGAAAATTGAATAATTTAGGATTCTATATTTAAGAAATATTATATAAATAAATGAAAGAATTTTTAATTGTTAATCTTCAAAATTGTAGAATTCCGATTAACAAATCCTTTAAATTGGAGAATTAAAAATTACAGATCATTAAAATTGAAGAATTTACAATCGTGAATCTTCCCAACTGAACTATTTGAATAAAAAGTTAAAAATTATGATTTTTGAAAATTGTATATTTCACAATTCTTTATTTTTCAAATTTAAGAATTTTTAATTGTAACTTTTTAACATTGTAAAAGTTTAAATTGCAAATCTTTAAAATTAAGGAATTAAAAATTCTGAATCATCAAAATTAAAGAGTTTTTAATTGAAAATAATTAGAAGTGAATAATTTCATATGTTGAATGTTCCGAATTGAATTATTTTAAAAAAACGTCAAAATTAACAGTTTTAAAAATTGAATAATGGTTAATTTTATATTTTAAAAATATAGAATGAATAAATATAGAATTAAAAAATAAAAGAATTTGCAATTGTAACTCTTCAAAATTGTTGGACTTTGAATTGCAAATCTTTAGAATTGAAAATTTTAAAATGTGAATCGTTAAAATGGAATAATTTTCAATCGTGAATCTTTCGAATTGAATTATTAAAAAAAAGTTTTGAAAAATAGTTCTTGAAAATTAAATAATTTACTCTTATTTTTTTTATTTAAGAATTTTCAGTTGTGACTCTTCAAAATTGAAGAATTAAAATTTGCAAACCATTTGAATTGAAGAATTTTTAATCTTCAATCTTCAAAGTTAAACTAATTAAAAAAAGGTTAAAAATTCTGATTTTTATAAATGGAATAATTTACGATTCTTTATTTTGAAATATAGAATAAATAAATAAAAAAATTGTCAAATGTAAATCTTCAAAATTGTAGAACTTTGAAAAACAAATCTTTAAAAATGAAGAATTTTTAATCGTGAATCTTCCAAATTAAACTATTTAAATAAAAAGTTCATCATTATAATTTTTAAAAATTGGATAATTCACAATACTATATTTTTAAATTTTTAGGATTTACAATTGCAACTTTTTACCATTGCAGAACTTTAAATAACAAATCTTTAAAATTGAAGAATTTAAAATTGTAAATCATTAAAACTAAATATTTTTAAATTGAAAATATTTGAAATTAAATAATCTTCAATCTTGAATCTTCCAATTTCAACTACTTGAAGAAAAGTTTACAATTCTAATTTTAAAAATCTAAATAATTCGCAAATCTATATTTCAAAAATATAGAATAAATTAATAAACGAATTTTCAATCCTAAATCATCAAAATTGTAGAACTTTGAGTAACAAATCTTTTAAATTGAAGACTTAAAAATTACAAATCGTTAAAATTGAAGAATATTCAATCGTGAATTTTCTGAATTAAACTAGGTAAAAAAAATTAAAAATTATAATTTTTGAAAATTCGATAATTCACAATTCTATATTTTTAATTTTCATGAATTTTTTATGGTAGCTTTTCAACATTGTAGAACTTTTAATTTCAAATCTTTAAAATTGCAAATTTTTCAATCGCGAATCTTTCGAATTAAAATATTTTAGAAAAGTCGAAAATAATCTTTTTTCAAATTGAATAATATACAATTAAAAATTTTTTTTGATTTGAGAATTTTTAATTGTAACTCTTCAAACTTGTAGAACATTTAATTGAAAATCTTTACAATTGAAGAATTTTAAATTGCAAATCGTTAAAATTTAATTTTCAGTATTGAATCTTTCAATTTAAATTATTAAAAAAAATTGTAAATAATTTTAAAATTGTGAAATATAGTTCTTAAGAATTAAATATTTTACAATTTTTTATATTTTCAAAACTCAAAAATTTTCAATTTTAGCTAATCAAAACTGTATAATGTTAAATTTTAAATCTTTCAAAATGAAAAATTTTACATCTTTAAAATTGCAGAATTTTAAACTTCAAATTGTTTAAATTTAACTATGTGAAAAAATGAGAATTATAATTTCTGAAAATGGAATAATTTACAATCACAAATGTTCAAATTTCAAGAATCTTTAGTTTCAACTTTTTAACATTGCAGAACTTTAAATTACGAATCTTTAAAATTAAAGTCTTCTAAATTGCGATTTGTTTAAATTAAAAAATTTTCAACTTCGAATCTTCTGAATTGAATTATTTTTTAAAAATGTTCAAAAATCTAATTTTTAAAAACTGAATAGTCTGCAATTCTATATTATTAAAATATGGAAAAAATAAACATAGCATAAATAAATAGAAGAATTTTCAATTGTAATTCTTCAAATTTATTGGACTTTTAATTGCAATTCTTTAAAATTATAGAATTTTAAATTGCAAATCTTTAAAATCAAGGAATTTTTAATCTTGAATCTTGCGGATTAATTTATTTAAAAAATATTTAGAATAATAAATTTTAAAAATTAAATAATTTACAATTCTATATTTTAAAATTGTAGAATTAATAAATAAAAGAATTTGCAATTGTACTTCTTAAAAACTGTTAGACTTTTAATTGCAAATCTTTAAAATTGAAGAATTTAAAATTTCAAACCGTTAAAATGAAATAATTTTAAATCGTAAATCTTCCGAATTGAACTATTTTTAAAAAAGTTAAAAATTATAATTTTCTAAAATTGAATAATTTACAATTTTATATTTTTTAAATTCAAGAATTTTCAAGTGCAACTCTTTAAAATTGTAAAACTTCAAATTGAAAATCTTTTAAATTGAAGAATTGAAAATTGCAAATCGTTAAAATAAAAGAACTTTTTATCTTGAATCTTCCAAATTGAACTATCAACAAAAAAAGGTTCAAAATTATAATTTGTATAAATTGAATCATTTGCAATTCTATATTTTTAAAATTTGCGAATTTTCAATTGTAACTCTTTAAAATTGTAGAACTTTAAATTGCAAATCTTAAAAATTGAAGAATTTGAAAGGGCAAATCGTTGAAATTAAAAAATTTCATTTGCGAATCTTTCAAATTGAAACTATTTTACAACAAAAAAACGTTCAAAATTATAATTTTTGAAAATTGAATAATTTATATTGTCTATTTTTAAAATATAGAATTGCAAATGTCAAAATTGAAAAATTGTAAATTGCAAATCGTTAAAATTGAAGGATTTCCAATCTTGGATGTTAAAAATCGAAGTATTTAAAAAAGGCTAACAATTATAATTCTTCAAAATTGAATAAATTACAATTTTATATTTTCGAAATTTAAGAATTTGTAGTTTTAACTCTTTAATACTGAAGAATTTAAAATTTCCCTACCTTTAAAATTCAATAATTTTTAATATAAAATCGTTCAAATTGAAGAATTTTTTACTGTAAATCTTCTAAATTAAATTATTCAAAAAAAAGGTTAAAAATTAAAATTCTTGAGAATTGAATAATTTTACATTTTAAAATTTTCAAAAATTTTCAATTATAACTTCTCAAAATTGTAGAGCTTTGAATTGTGAATCTTAAAAATTGAAAGATTTGGAATTAAAAATTGTTTGAATTGAAGAATTTTTCATATTGAATCTTCCAAATTAAACTACTGAAAAAACTGTACAGTTTTAATTTTTGAAAATCGAATAATTCAAGATCCTATATTTTCAAAATTCAAAAAATTCCAAATGTAAAATCATAAAATATAATCCTTGAAATTTAAATAATTAAACATTCTGAATTTTTAAAATTCAATAATTTCCAATTATATCTCTTCAAAACTGTAGAATTCGAAATATTTAAAATTGAACAATTGCAAATCTTTGTGATTGGAAAATTTTTTATTGTAAATTTTTCAAAATGACGAATTTCCAGTCGTAAATCTTCAAAATGGAACTATTCTACAAAATTTACATGCCTTTAAAGTGTAATTCTTAAAAATCGAATTTACGATTCTATGTATTCGAAATTCAAAAATTTTCAATTTTTACTCTTCAGAATTGTAGAGCTTTAGATTGTCAATGTTTAAAATTAAATAATTTAAAATTGCAGGTCGTTAAAATTAAACAATTTTCATTTTGAATCTTCTCAATTAAACTATAAAAAAAAAATTTTTAAATTTAAATACCTTTACAATCTAATTCTTAAAAATTAAATCATTTATAATCCTATATTTTAGAACTTTAAGAATTGTACATTGTAACTCATTTAAATTGTAGAGTTTTGCACTGCAAATATTGAAAATGAAGAATCTACAATTTTGAAAATTTAAATGAAGAATTATGCAATTTTTTAGTTTTTCAATAAAAAGTTTTGTAATTTGATACTTGCATTTAAAATATTTTTCATCCGGAAAATTGAGAGTTAAACTTTTTATTTGTGATCTTCAAAATCAACAAAAATTTCAAGAATTTGTATTTATATGTACATCTTCAAAATTAAAGCATTTTAAAATCTAAATCCTTAGAATTTTAGAATTCAGAATTTTTTAGACAAATTTAGAATTTCAAGGAACTTAACGAAATTTACAGTAATAGTTTTGAAAAAATTTCGTAAGATTTCAAAAAAAATTTTAAGGATCTTAAAATAGTATTTAGGGATCGTTCCTAAACTACGTGACGCTTTTTTCTTTTGTTTAAAGAAAGATAAGAATACAATTTTCGTAAAGTTATAAAAGATACAACGATATAAAGAAAAACAAACCGCGTCACATACTATGTGAATGATCCCTTAGGATATCAACGATATTCCATTTTATTTACTCCGTAAATTTTTTTCTAGAAATTCTTTGAAATTTCTGAAAAAATTTTTAAAATTTTGGAAAATTCTTAGAATTATGTAAAACACCCTGAAATCTTTTAAATATGGCGAAATCGATTGCAATTTCTTAAATCTGTAAAGTTTTCAGATTCCCTATAAATTTGCTTAGGTCTTGTAAAATCACTACAAATTAATTGAAGCACTTCGAAATCCCGTAAATTATCTTAAAATTAGTAATATCTCTTAAAATTTTTTTAAAAAATTGTTAAAATTATAAAATCAGATGAAATCAGATGAAACTTCTTGAAATCTTAAAAATTGTTATTATTTTGTACAATCTAGCAAAAAATGTTGAAAAAATGTTCCAAGGCGAAGTGGAAAAATAGTTGCATCAATGACCAATTTAAGAAAATAGAAGCATTAGTATAATTTTTTTTAAAAGTAGAAAAAAGTTGCATCGTTAAAAAAAGTGTCAAAAAATATCAAGAGTGGTGTTAGTCCGAGACCTGACGTTCACTTATGAATTTTGATACTAAACCTAAATTATTTTAATTGAATGCGCTGCTGCAACACTTTGATCAAACTTTAAGATCAAAGATCCAAGACTCCCCATGATTTTTTGAAAAATCGAACAATGAAGTAAAATTAAACTCTTTTTTTTAATACGCAGGAAATATATCAGCGTGGAGTTAAAAAGCACCATCAGATAAGTAAAAATGGCTCACGAACATCACCACGACGCATCAATAATGCAGCTAATCCCTCTTAATACGTCGGATAGATTATCCAATTTAGAACATGATGCCGCAGATAAACAAACAGCAGTTCTGATAGCCAAAGGTGTCACTATGATCGTCTTATGTTCTGTTAGCATATGTATGGGACTTTTGCCAATACAAATGGCCAAATGGCTGAAATGGACATCCTCGAAAAATGGAAACACTGCCAGGTAAATATTTCTAATCGTCAAAGTATGATAATCAGAACAATGATTAATTACCATGCTTGTTATCGGACATTCCGGAGGAAAAGGAACTGCTCGGTTCTGCTTTTGGGTGAACCTACACTGAAAAAATTTTGGGCAAACTGCTCGCCCATATGATAGAGCTGCAACACCAAATGCGTCGCGCGCTGCTCGCCCGCAGCTTGGTGCGGATCCCCTCTCTTGTTGGACACGCTGTGCGACCACATTGGAACAGCTGCAACTCCACAAGTGTTGGTACCGTAACGCTCCCTTTAGGCGTGAAAACGGCATCACCAAGATGAGTTTGTATCAAGC